>KZ506884.1:31907-55749 GCA_002844005.1 Limosa lapponica baueri | reverse complement strand
TCTCAATGGCATTGACAATGCTTCTGATGCACAAACAGGAAACCAAATAAAACTGAAACATGAAAGCATTCCTGCTCCATCCCGAGAAAGATAGATGGGGAGAGACTCAACTGGGATGAGCCTGGAGGCAAGGGGGGGAGGCAGAGGCCTGTGCATCTACCCATGAGCTTACACGTGCAGGACACAATGGCAATCAGTCTGATGAGAGACATTTTGTTCCCCATTTTCCAAGAGGAAGCTAGGAGCACCGCAGAGTCATGCAGCCTCTCTGAATGGGGTCCCGGTTCACTAGTCATGATCAGGAAATAAGTCTGTAGTGGGATTGCAAAGGGCTGTGGCACAGCTGAGACATCAAGTCGCGTTAGTGTGGTGAGACCCTATGGTGTCTGTGGAATGGTGCTGACTGTTGACAATAGGGGCTGATGGAGAAGGCATTTCCATGAAGTTAATGGCTGGCTGGTGGAGGTTAGGGCCTGAGGCCATTATTACCATTGTAAGTTCTGGAAATATAAAAATGCAGAGAGAAAAAATAAAGAAAATTGCCTTTTTATATATCAGAGAGTTTAAAGTTGAGCTGCCTGTTGCCATGGCTACAATATTCAGTTTGCAGTCTTTACTTATTTAAGACCAAGGGCTCGATCTTGCTGAATCAGTGAACTCAATGGAAACATGTCACCCGGCCTCAGCAGGGGAAGAACAAAACCACGGTGGCGTGGTAGGAAGGAGAACCCATTCCCATCCCATTAGAGACCACATCCCCTGTGCTCGAGGAGACATTCTGAGGTGCCGGTGCGGTGCCTCTGCGAGGAGGTGGGAATGGATGCAGGCGGCTCCTTCTGAGTTCACAGGCCAGGATGCTCCATGCTGATCCTTAGTTCCTCATAGGGCATCTTGGGAATGGAAATGATTGGAGTAGGGCTGATAACCCCTGTTTGTAAACTACCAGCAACTACATAAATATATGGACTATATTCATAATTTTTAAGATCAAGATTTCTTAAAAGCAGTCATAATTTTTCACTGGCAGTTAGGCATGTCTCAGATGTTCACCTTATTCCCAGAATGTGCATCTCATGGTTCATCTAGCAATGACAGAATATGTGTTTATGATGGACAACTACAGTTTTCCCAGTGTGGATGTTCAAATTCCTGCTATACTGGATCGGGATCCTTTAAAGATCCCTGTCTACTTGGCTTCATCTGTGAGGTCAAATGAGACCATGGTGGAATACCATGAAAATGCAACCCGCAGGATTTGCTTCCCTATCTTTGGTTCTCTTCCAGTGGACTCCTAGCGGGAGATGCTACCAAACAACATCTTGTGTTGCAAAGCTCTGTCTTACAAAAGAGTGGGTCCTGACAACGTGTCTTGATGCCATTCTTCTGTTTCTCCACTTGCCAAAGAACCAGAAAGATTTCACAATCTTTGGAGAAGGAAACAAGAAAAAACTACAAAATACAATTCTCCAGGACAGAGACAGCCCAGTGTGCATGTCCTCTGAAGCCAGCTGCCCCAGCTGCTGCCCCAGCCTCACAAATTCACTGCTTTTCTTGACAGACAAGAAGTATGTTACAGGTTTAGATGCAACTGAGAAACACAAATGCCTTATAGTTGTAGAACTGACTACCACATCAGAAAGTGAGGTGAAAATGTTTGGATATGATTCTCTGAGTTGTGTCTGTCTCCTAAAGCATATTTGTCTGTCTGTATGTGTAAACACATTATCTTACAAATGAACACAGTAGCTTAGCTTTTACTATAATGCTGCTGTGTCCCAAAGCTGCATTGCAATGCCCAGGATTTGTCTGTGGATCTCTGTCCCCAAAATTCATCTTGCAGGCTTATCCTAGGGATATTCAAACAGTTCCCCATATCTGTAGGTTGGCTGTTTCCCTGCCTTTCTGATATATTATATGCAATCTTTATAGCCTCGAGAATAATGAGTATCGTACATCCCCTTTGAGACATCTGGTTCATATGTGCTGTGGTCGCTGGCTTTTCCTCCTCGCCAGAGGGGAGGTAGAGCGCTCCCCAGATCAGCCTTGGAGCTTCTGCTGCCCCCAAGTGAGACTAGATAAGAGTGCCCCATATTGAGACACAGACAGGAGAGTTTTATCAGGGAGGAACACGAACCAAATGAAAGCTTTGGGATTTCGCTTCAAAAGGAAGATGCCATTAGCAGCCCCCTTTGTGTTTGGCTGCATGGGTGGGCAGGCATTTTATTAATGTCCTGAGCAAGCAACAGGGAATAGCTGCCTGCATGTGGTTAGTAAACAGCACAGGGAGACTACATTAGTCTGAGGTTAAAGGATTCAGGAGGGAAAGGGGAGGTTTCCAGGAAAGTTAAACACACCCAGATGACCAAGGAGAGGTCTTGTCTCCTTAGGGGGAGAGTCATCAAAAACTCTGCAAGATGGGGAGGGAGAGGTCTCTCCAAGAGCTAGCCACATCCTATTCACCACCAGCATCAGTCCATGCTTCCTGCCAGCTCTTCTCCCAGCTACAGAGCCCCTACACGCCTCTAGCCTCTTTCTACAGTGGAAGCTGTGCTGAGTCTCCCCTCTGGAGATAACATGAAATGTGATCCAAGTTTCCAGCTCAGAGCTGAAAGGGAGACTCAGATTACAAGCAGAGCACCCCACACCCTGTGGAAGAACAGGGGGTTGCTCACACTTTCTTCCTCTTCCCATGAGGATGCTTTCCAGGGTGTGTTAGCAGTGGTTCGCAGCATTTCTGTTAACATTGCTCCATCCACTTTCCAATAGTGCAGGATCCATTTGATCCATTTGAAGTGTGCTAGGCAGTAGGGCAGGGATGATTTCCCCGTTCATTAAATCAAAACAACTTGTATTGGGAAATATTGAAATTTTACTTAAGATGGATGATGCAATTGAACTTCCTTTTATAAATGACTTATTTTTCGTTGACTGCTGCTGCCATTGTGGCTGAATCTTAAGACTTACAAACTTCTAGATAATACTGGTTAGACTTACATATGGTAGTGAGCAAGACTGGCCAGACTCCCTGGGAGAGGTCTTTCTCCTGCGTCAGCTCTGCGCCTCTCCTAGAGGCTTTCTACCAGGGAAGATAAGTTTCAGTACAGATCACTGCTGTGTGCTGCGTGGACTGATGTTTGCTGGAGGCTCAGCTGTTTTGTGGGTCACAAGCAGGGACGCAGTCATCCCTTCATCACTGTTGTTTGCGCTGTGTAAAACTGGATTTGATATAGCAAGGTCACCCCCAGACTCATCACTGAGCAGGAGGAGGCTTGGGATATTGGCCCACATAATTTCCTGTCCCTAATGCGTGACTTAATACACCGCTTTAGTATATCTTGTCACATCTGCATAGGAATTTCATAAATTTACATGTTGATAGGTAATTTCTTTTCTCCTTGTGTCCAAATCCTGAATTTCCTTTTCCTTTCTCTCACCTTCCTTCTCTCCTTCCTTCTCTTTCCCTGAGCTGTCAGTACTAATGAACACAGAAACATCTTTATCTAACCCCTCACGACATCTTCTGCATCTGAACTCCCTGCTAATGGCTTATGGGAACCTTCCATTGATTGGGTTAATAGAGAATAAAATTGCCTCGTAACTGTATTTCACTTTGATTTTAAAATTATGCCCCCTATCCCCATCTCTGGGGAGGAGTTGTTAACCCTTTCATTGTTCCAGTCCTGATGTGGCTACCTTCTCTGGTTGCTACCCAGTTTGGAGCTTGGGATATTGGGTGGAAATTAATAAAATCCGTAAGGGAAATATGTGGATAGTGAGAATTAGCTGAATAGAAGAAATATCATGAAGAAAACTATGCATACATTGTAAATGTTGCTGACAGAGGGTGAGAGCATGAATTACTGGGCTGCTGTATTTCAAACACTCATATTAAGAACTCAGCTCCTTTTCCATCAGACCCATATTCTTCACCTGTGTTAAAGCAAATGGAGACTGTTGTTTTCTTACGACTTCTCTATTATCTGGGTTCTGTCAAAATGTTAGAGAAATGTAAAACGTTGCCTGGCTCTGCTGCCACCCATTGGAATTATGCTTTTCTGTGTCCATGGTTTATGCAGTGTTTGTGTGGATATATCTCTTGGTCTGAACTTTTTTCAAGATCTTTGTAAAGGGCAGAGTGACGATTTCTTCCTTCTCTGTACTGGCTGTGGCCATTGCAACAGCGGATGAATATGGACTTACTGTGGTCACCCAACCAAACTACCAAAGAGCAATCCAACTGGCAAAATAGTCTTCAGCATATGTAAGAGTTTTAGATATCTTTGAGATGTCTTTCCTCTACCTAACTTCATTACTACCCTCATTCCTGGTCTTTAACAACTTGTCACAATGGTAGATGATAACAGTGATATAGTTTCTTATAGTAAACTTACGTGCTTTCATCTTAAAGTTCCCAAGGGTGCTTTGCCAATATGTGTGGCAATAACCACTACTCCTGGCTGTGGAACAGCTATTTGAAAGCACGGCAAAATGTGTGTGGAAGTGTGAAGAAAGGAACAGCACAGTGTTCCTTTGAAATTACTGTACAGATGAGATGAAGGAGGGATATTTCATAGTAGTGGGAAGCGTTCAAATATTAATTCAATTGGGGCAAACAGCATAGATACCCCATGGTGGCAAAAGGGTCTTTAGTGGCAACAGTAATTGAGGATATCAGCATTTTAGTTTCTTTTTAGGCATTGATACAAGCAGAGCTCCCTTTAATTCTGCTGCGGGATTGGTAAAGCACCAGCTCTGATGGAAGAGCTTTCCCTCAGAATAATAAACACTTTCCAGAGTCTCTCTGCCTCTTCTGCAGGTCTCTCTTCCATGGACCAGCAAGGCCTGTTAGTAAATAGGTGATGAGATTTGACAAGATCACAACACAGACAGATATGGCTGCAGGTTTCTGCCTTAGTTTTCAATTAGTATTTATCTGAGCAAAACAGCTCCTCTGCTACATTGTAGGGGTTCACAGGATAATTTTTCAAATGAACATTTTAGCTAATATCCCATAATGGCCCAGATATGCAGACTGAACCTCCTAAAAGATTTAGATGTTTATGGTATTTACCTGTAACAGCTCCAGCTCTTGGACTGATTCCACAGTAGTGCCTCTTTCCAGACTGGTTCAGGGCAGGCTATGACAACCATCACAACACTCATTCTTTCTGTTTCAGAAGTGGGTTCCCACAGCTGATAGAAATGCTTTGCCTGTCTGCTATTAATTTGCTGCAGATGGAGACCCTTCTTTGATAGCAGAGAGCCTGCTCTAGTGACAGCGTTCACATCCCAAGCAGCACAGTGGCCTTGCGAAAACAATTTGTGCTCATCTTTTGTCATTATTGATTGTACCCAGACTCACCCAAAAACATGGCTTGAAAACAGTCTCAAGCCTTTTCTCTGCAGGTGAGTACCTTACAGCTTGGGACATTCCCACCTACTGCTGTGAGAGAGAACAGACTCTGAGATCAGATAACTGCTTTTCTGTGAAAGCTTGGCATAAACGTCAATACAAGCACTAAAGAATATACCATTACACTCCTGATTTGGGCTATACTGCTCATGATTTTCTCCCGCGTGTCATTTACATTCTTCTTATCCATTGCTGGCGGTGATGGGGGTATGAATCACATTACTGCAGCTGGTAATTTTAGAAACACTGCCTGGGAATGCTGCTAAATATAGAGAAGGGTGAGTAAAAGGCCTTCGTCTTATCAGGCATCAGTGTAGGTTCTTGGCATCTCATAGATACAGGTTGTATCGTTCCTGATTTAAGGCTCTGGAGAACCTTTGATGAAGCCATGCCTGTCCGTCATAGAGCAGAAAGCTGCCTGGAGCTAGCAGTACCTGAAACAGAATGAGAGGTCTCCCAGGGCCAGGCAGCACGTTGGCAGTTTATCAGGTAGGACTCTGAGGATGAGCATTGCCGCTGAAGGTTTCATTTGAGACCTGCTCTGTGTTATTTACAGGCGATCTCAAGGCTAAGTAGGAAGGAAGATGCACTTGCGTCTGCATCCACAAGCTGAGGGGTAAAATACACGAGCTGCAGAGGGTGGAGGAGAAGCAGCAGAGACAGTGTAGACCTCTAGGCAGTACAAGCCTTCCCAGAAGGAAGAATTAAAAACATCATTAAAGGCCAAATGAATAAAACTATCATGTAGCTTATGCCTGACAGCTTGGCTATGAGGCCTTTGGTTGCCATACAAGAGATGCTGATGCAAAGATCCTTCCAGACGTCAGCAGTTGTAACTTGTGATCATAGTGACACTCTCCCTCTCAAATGGTGGAGAGCAAGGAGGAGTTCTGCCAGTACGACTTCTGTGAAGGAAACCAGGACTCTCTCATTTACTAAGACAATCTCTTCCTAAGTGAAGAGTTTCCTGCTTGATTAGCACACTCAAACGGCTTCCTGAGCAGTCAGTGTGCACCAATGCCAGCAGGAAGGTGAAGGCAGGATCTTGCAGTCAGTGGGACTGAACTGAGTGGGAGTGAGTGTAAGAATAAACTTCCAAGTGTCCCTGCAGTGCCAAAGTAATGCAGCTTTGGTGGTGCGAAGCCACAGCCCTCTCTTGCTGGCAAAGGGAGAGAGACTACAAGGTCTCCATGTTTTCAAGCTTTGGTTTCCTCCAGGAGCAAGAAGCCACCCTGGAGTGAGCTCTTGCAAGTGTTTCTTTATCTGTCTACAAGTGAAGGGGGTTGGTTAATTATTGTTTGCCCACAACTTGTATTTTTGCCTAGATTTTTTGTTTTCATTTTTCAGGTTTTTCCCCCTAAGACTCAAAGTACATTCCTTTGCCAAATACAACTAAGCAAGTGTCAGCATTTTGCTAAAAAATGGCCATTCCCAAAATGGTTTTCTGCCCCAAAAATGTCAGTGGAATTATTTCAACCAGTTCCATTTATACTGGCAGAAAAAACCCAACAAGATGCCAATATACATCTCCATGCAAATGACATCTTGCAGCCCTGTGATAACCAAGACTTGGAACATTCTTGTACATGGAAAGGGAAAAGAAATGGTGTGTGTGTTTGTGTTTGGAGGGTGACAGAGAGGAGAGCCCATACAGAAAAGACCTTGCAAGCCAGAGCAGAAGGGATCTTTCATCTCCTTCCAAATAGAAAAGAGTTTGCATATCAACTGTAGAACAGAGGTCCAATTTCCATGCCAATACCAAAGGAATCCTGCATGCCAGTGCAGAAGGAAATTTACAGGTCAATACAAGAGAGCTTTTCTGTGAATCACACTACAAAAAAAGGTGCTCATACTGACCTAAAAGCAAGCGCTTTTTTTTCCCCAAATTAGCCCAGAAGAGAGCTTGCCTACCAATGGAAAAGAACCTGCCTGAAAAATCCCGTGTAGCTGCCCTAGGAGAAAAAGAATGACAGAACCAGTCTTTTCAAACCTAGACCAATTAGCAAGGTAAAAGAAAAAGTCCTATGATAATTAAAAATTAAAACCAACAAGACAACAGAGTAAAAAATGAAAGAAATGAATAAAAACAATTAGCAGAGATGAAAAAACAGGGATGGGAATGATATAAATTGAACCTATTATAAGGCACTAATGACATTTGAAAACCTAATTTTTACATTGTCAAACCATTTTGATTAAGTGTTAAACGCTGCTCTTATGAACTTGGCATATATTGTGCAAGAGCAGTAATTTCTGCCTTTATCTTTTTCGCTTTCTCTGAAAAGGTGCTCGTGTGCTGAAAGAGGCAGCAAGAACTCATGAGTTATCAGCACTCTTTTCCTTTCCTTTGTGCATTCCAGGAAGCCCAAGCCCTGCCTGATAATGGCCATCTTCGTGTTCCTGGGGAGTGGGACCTGAGTCGGGTTGGGGGGCAATGAGGAGAGAGAGGTGAGAAATGATGAAGACATTGGGGGCTGATGAGAAAAACAGATGCCTTTATAACTAGGAAACTTCTCTTTTTTTCCTTCCTCCCCCCCCCCTTTTTTTTTTTCAAAAACGGAATAAGCAAAATAATTGAAAGAAAGAAAATTGACTTTTTATTGCTTTTTAAGTGCTTAACATGAAGTTTCATCTAGTAAAATTATTGTTATTTTTATCTTTAGCTGCGTCGTTCATGCTTCTCCTTAAAGAAGATATTTCTCCAGTTCAGGATGCCAGCTGCAAGGAGCCGCACGGAGAATGACAATGGCCTATGCAAATACAATGCATCAGCTATAAAGCCTGTTCCAGAGCACCCGCCCCTGCTGAAGCAGAGCTGCCGGCGGCACAGAATGCGGCAGAAAGGCAAGGCCTGGCCCCGAGACGTGCTGAGTGGCTGAGGCTCCGCTTGCTGCGACTGGGAGGTGAGAACACTCCACACCTTTTGGGAGTCCTTTAGTGTTACCAGTACCACCCAGCAGGGAGTGACCAGCAAGGAAAGAGAGTGTTGGTTCCATTTACACATCAGGAAGGCTCAGGGAGGCCAGATGTGGTTATTAATTTGAAATTTGTGACTCCAGATCACCACACTCTAGCATTTCTAAAGAGTCCCTTCACTACCCCAGGCCCCCATTGCATCAGCCCTTGAGGAGCTGAGTGTCTGTATAATTGCCAGTTGCCTTACCTCAGAGCATGGGGCTGCCTTTTCTGTCCAGGTCTCCTTTGCAAACTCACTGAAGAAGATTCAGCAAGATAAGATACCAGGCCCTGGTAGACTTGTGCAAGGACTTGCTACTCCAGAACTGGTCAGAAAAATGAGAATGGAGGGAAATTTCCATTGGGAAATTAGGAATTTTCAGCAAGAAAAATAATAATAAAAAAGACTTATTTTACTTCAAAACAGAGGAAGGGCGGGAAAGCACTTTACAGGTAGGAATAAATATATGGCAATTTGGACTGTTCCCTGGGTCCTGTGCTCTCTTCGATTCTGTCCATAAGAGTGTGTCAGACTTGTAAATGATAGATCTGGGCTAGGTGTCAGACCAGAAGAAACCTAGTCCACCATGATGGTCCACGTGCAGCAGTAGGTAACAACATGCTTCTCCCCAGCACCTGTAGATCAGTAAGTCACAGTAACTCGGGCAGGGACATGGAAGTGTCATGACCAAGGTCAATGACCATATGAAAGGTGGTAACACAGAAACTAAACTGGGCACAAGAGGGTAGCACTTCTGGAAATTATGGTGCAGAGAGAATCTTTCTGCTTTGGCAGGGCACAAAGTCTTTTTACACAGACATCGCATCCCTCAGGATAAAAGATTTGATCGCATCTCAGTTGGTGCCAACCTGACATAGAAGAAAAATTATACATTACAAAATGCTAAAAGAAAGCTAAAAGGAAGGAGTCAGAAGAGGGGATAGAGAAACAAAAAGAAATCAGAATCACTGAATAGAGACTGAAGGTAGAGTGAAAATATAAAATAACTTTTGGAAGGTAAAGATTTTAGAAAGAAACAAATATTGAAGAAAAAAGGGGGGAGGAGAATAAAAAGCCAGGACATAAAGCCAGGCAGCGTGGTCAGTGTCCTTTATATCCATTTTTAGTGCTCCTTTTCAGCTGCCCTAGGAATAGTTCATAAACCATAGCATTTATTATAGGGGTGGTGTCACACACTGCAAACCTATTTTGTGAATGTTACCACTGGGGGATCACATGTTGAACCGGGCTCCATTGCAGTTGACAGGCTCAATAAATTCAAAAAGATCAGGAAGAACACAGGTGACAGAATGTATTTGGAATGTGCATGTTCTTCTCTCTTTTTGTTCCATAAAGGAAGGAATGTGAATCCCCCATGCTACCAGCCACCACGTTTTTATTGTAAGCCTTGTAAAATCTGATGTTAAAGCCTAAGCTCTCGGGTCATGCAATTATGTGAGTCTCTGCTTTCATTTTTAAAAATGTCAGTTTCCAACCTGTTTACCTGTAGAGATAGACTTGGAAGCACAAACATGTACAGACTCAAAGCCAACTAATTATTGATTTATTTTTTTTAATGTCTTGGTGCTGGGATTCTTGATTTTGAATTTCCAGAATACAGACAATGGGAAAAATGGCTTTTCTACATGGAGCACCAAGGCAGATGTGAAGTTTTTACCATATTCCTCCAGTTTAGAGATGTAGTATCTCAGTGAAGTGCCTTTTGAAAAACCTGTAGATCTTGAGGCGAGTTGTACAGTCTTGACCTGCCTTTAATTTCTAGCAAGTGCCTCACATACAACTCAAGTCTACAAAGCTTAGCCAGCTTTTATTACATGGAGATACATTATTCATCTTTAATATTTATCATATTTATCTATGCCTTTTGTTTAATATGGCAGGTTTCTGGGAACGAGCATCCATTAAATCCCATCAAAACTGGATACAGCTCCGCAGTGCTAAGAAGAACCATGATGTCGAGGATGCTGGACTGAAAAAGCCAGATTGGGGTTCCATTCAAGAATTCATTTCATGATGTAAGTGAAAGAAGGAGCAGCAATTCAGTAAGTCAGAAAGAAGGAACGCAGGCAGCTGGATCGTACATTGCGTGAAAAAAAGTAGCAAGATAGTTTAAAACCCTTCTATTTCCAGGTGCTACAGCCATCCTTGATGACCGTACAGACATAGTAAAATGTATGATTTGAAAAAAAAAGAATTCATATAAGAAAGAGCTGATTGCTTTGAACAAGGCCACTACAGCATAGCAGGGGTTCCCATTAGCCATTCTCTCAGCAGGTACCAGGTAGCCCTGTTGTCCCATGACAAAGAACAGCGGAAGTGAAGATTCACTGTGAGTTAGAAGGACTTAATCTCCCCTTTCCCGTTACCTCCAGCTCCTGTATTTCTGCCTTGCTGCAGGAACTTGCTGCTTGTTTCTCCAGTGTTGTGCTACAGCTTGTCTCCAGCTGTGTACTAGGAATACAAATCATGCCAGTGCTGCAGCAGGGCAGAAGAGATGGGAGTATTTGGCATCTTAAGGCTCCTTCGGGCACTTGTGCATATTCTCTGCTCCAGCCCAAGGAGAAGCTTCCCTCTGCAACTGCTGAACCCATGGTGCTGCTCCCTCCAGGGCTGCGACGCAGAGCTATGTGGCAGCAAAACCACTGTGCAATCTGCTCTCTATGGAGCATGCAGCATCTGATCCATGCATGGTTTCTGTAGAAGAAGGGAACTGAGGTTGCAGCTTCTTCTGCCAATGTGCCCTTTCCCATTTACAGTGTAAGTACTGTGGAAAATTTAGAAGGACAGACAAGCAGAGGCTGAAAGGGTGACTTGTTTACAGAGTCAAACCTTGAGAAGAAGCAGATTTCAGAGAGTTATACTGGTCTGTGTCATCCAATAAGGCCTCAATTTGTTTGCAGGATCTGGTAGGCAAAGAACTTACATTGAGGAGGGATGTAGAGTTAGCCATCGGAGCTGATACAAGTCCAGATGCCCAGATTTTGCAGACAGGAAGAGCATGTGCACATGTCCATATCTGCCTGGGGGTGTGTGTGCTTGCAGGACAGAGCAAGCCAGTTACTAGATATTCCATCTTCTACCACCCTCCTGCTTCTTGTTAACTTAGTTTAAATTTTTCTTCTTTCTTCCCTCTCCACCCTCCTAGTTGTGTGATTACCTCCCTCCTAGCTGTAGTCCAGGCTAATTGCATTCAGTGCTTTGGTGATGGAGATCACTGGCTTGAGGTTAGAGAGGGCAAAGTGGCTGCTGGCTGCTAATCTCATCCTCAGTCCCTCTGTGGCAGCTACCTGTGGACCCTGACAGTGCCAGTCATGGGTGCTCTGTTTCAAAGTGCAGAGTGTGGACCTCACAGCCTGAAGAACACTATCTGTCAGGAATGTATTGAACTAAAAGAATTTGTCACCACTGAAGGGACAGTTCAAATTGTGGAGGTGGGCTGTAAGAGGGAGAAGGAACAAGGGTTAGGAAAGAGAAAAAGAAAACTAAATTAACAGCATGGTCAGATTCCACCTTGTAGGACAAACTTGTGCTAGACCTTCTCAAACTCAGCAACTTCATTCTTTTCCTGGCAAGACAGAAGTCAAAGATGGTAGAAAAAAGGCATTTCTAATGTGCCCACCTTGAGGTGTGAAGCAGTCAGGCCTAGGATTTCCCAACTGGTTACCTATTGCCTGGTCATCCCTACTGTTGGATTTAATAATCTTGGCTCCTCTGCCTAAGCAGAAACCGGAACATTAACTCTTCATAGATTTATTCTTCAAGATCTGTCACAGGAGAGTTGAAGGGAACAGAAGAAAGGCAGTGTTGTCTATCTAATAAGAAGAAAAAGGCAGCAAGGAGTCTGGGTTTATTAGCATATCTGCCACTGACTCATTGCACGGTTTGGTATGGTTTTGTCTTTTGCTTCTTCACAGCACTCTTGTAAATATGGTGGGTGTATGTAAATAGCCTTGATATGCTTGGATGGAAGCCATGCAAGAAAGGAATTTATAAGAGCATAGCATGATACTACAGAGACTCAGCCGAAAAACTGGAAAGACATGGCTTCCCTAGAGTCACAATGAGACATTTTCATTTGTCCTTTGGCACAGCAGCTTCAAGCCCTGACATTTAGATGTCCCTCCTGTGGCTGGCTCCTGCCATGCTGTAAAGGGAATGTGAGAAGTGCACCCCTAGGATGGGACAGAGTCCTGCAGAGCAGGCAGCAGTGGATTTGGAAGCAGGGAGAGAGATATTTGCACTGTTCCCAACTGGGTGCCAGTGCAAAGGAGACATACTGCTAGAGGCCACTTCTGTTGGAGGGGAGTCTGACAGGATGAAGGTCATACAGTGAAAGGTCCTTTTGTGTTCTGATGCTCAAACTTCTCCTGGGTCCCCTAATTATAGGGTTCTCCCTCTCCCAAAGTCAGGTTACAATTGTGAAGTTCATCTTCCTTTTTAAAATGTAATTACATTTCTAATACCTCTGTTGCAGACAAAAATTGAAAATGTAAATCCCAGGTTGGTTTTTTTTTGTTTTTTTTTTTTTCTTTTTCTTGTTTTAAAAAAGGGGAAATAAGAATCACTTGACTTTTTAAAAGAGAAGACTCTCAGATTTTTGGTATCTTACTCATGCCTCTTGAAGGCCTGAGACTAGCATTACTAAGTGGGTTAGTACTACCAGTATCTCAGATTATTAAAGATAGAAACTGAAAACTAATTAGGAGTTCATGTTGGTTTTTCCTCTAACGTTCCACTCAGGTGGTCGGAGTGATACCAGCCTGTTTAATTTCCTTTCCTCCTGCTTGTCAGTTCCACTGTCTGTTTTTCATAGTGGTAGCAGAAAGCTCCTGGGAGGGAAGTCCTCTGTCAATATCCAGTGATTCTCCATCTTAGTTTAAATAGTGAATAGGATATTACAAATGTTTTTTTGCTGATGGTTCCAAATTTTTAAAGCTTACTTTTTTTGCAGGTATGTAAACTTTTATAGGGGACCCATTGTGCTTGAGATCCAGGTAGGCAGTGGGGGCCATTCTCTACAGTTGCTGTATTCATTATCCTACTCTTTCCAGTCTCTTTTTTCTCTATCTTCCTCTTAACCTTCCCTTAGAAATGCTTACTTTTTCCTTTGTCTTCCCTGCAATGTTGTCTTTCTCATGCTGCCTACACTAGCCATGCCCTTCTTCCCCTGAATGCCTCTTCCCCTGCAGCTGTGGCTTCACACCGCATTGTGCATCCCTCTTTCTGCCTGCTGTGCTTCCATCTTTGCTCTTCTGCTCTACTCCTTCTCTCCCGTACCTCTCAATTTTTCTCTCTGCCTTTGTCTCCTGCTGCCTCATTCTTCTGTCTCCCAAGGGCTGCTTTCCCAAGAGAAGCTAAGTCGAATTGATCTGCCATTTAATTACCTGATGTGTTCATTGCCTGTGCCTGCTGTTTGCAAATAGGCCTGCCTGAAAGTCCCTGGGGGAGGTAAGGTTTTGTGGCAATGGGGGAGGCGGATAGATGGGCTGGCAGCAGCTCAGCCAGAAGGCAGCTTCCTCAGAAACAAAACACCTGCCAGTAACACCTGTGCTCGTAAATGTTTGCTGCCATCCTTGGTTGAGAATGAACGTGTCTATTCCGTGGCATCAAACCAAGGCAGCTTTCTGGCACGTGTGGAAGCTTCTAACTAGCACTTACGCCGAGGACACTACACTCAGGTGGAGAAATGCAAGCCAACAGGGACACACCTCTGTAATTAAGGGTACAGGCATACTGTGAGTTCTCCTTTCAGCCCAGTAGTTTCTGCTCTAATGGGCCATGTCATTGCACCTCCCGGTGGGGTAGGTGGGTCACACAGAGGTGTGGATGAGGGAGGACCATGACTTTTTCTTGTTCTAAAACCTTTCACTACAGAATTTCAAAGGACTGGGTCAGAATACCTATCTCCAACCCTTATGGTCTCACGTGCAGGCAAGTAAGGCTCCCTCTTCCCTATCTAACAGGCTCCAGAAAGTCATTGATTCATCCAAGGTCATTGCAATGATTTCTAGTTGCAGTTAAGATGAAATCCATGTCTTCTGCTTCTAGACTGCAGACTCAGTCTTTTTTTCCCCAAAGGGGTTTAAAGAAGGGACTGTGGTATGAATAGTAGCAGACCTATTTAAGGGATGTCCTTGCAGAAATCCCACCTATGAATTGAGCTGGTTTGGATTTAACACCACCGAATTGATTAAAGAATATAAAAAGATTAAACATCAAGACAATTGGTCTTGCCAGGGAGGCATAACTAAGGATTTTTGCACTGAGCATGGCGGAGATGTCTCCCTTTCCACATATCTGTGCACATTTACCTAACTTGTTTGTCACAGAAGGAAAATTGCGAGCTCCATCCCTCTACAAACACCCTGGAGGCTTTGCTTCACCTCAGTGTAACATCTGGATGAAAGCCCTAGGCTCTGAAGGCTTTGCCAATTAATAGACATTTTCTCCTCTCTTTACACACCCCATGTGACTTCTTAAGCTTTAGGCAGCAAAGCATTCACGGAATGGGCAGACCATTCACTAGCACCAGTCACACTGATTTTTGCTGCTTCTCTAACCACCATCCACACTGACCCTTGCTGCTCGCAGAACGACACAAATTCTTGTTAAGGGAAGAGAAACAGATTATAGTGTGTGTATGGAAAAGAGTATTATGTCTGCTTCGCCTGGTCAGACATAAGAAATAAAGGAATAAGTTAAAACTGAAAAATAATACATAGGAAACACAGAGCCGATCTGAATTAGCCATAACAAGAGCTGGCCAGTTGTCTTCATTGCTTTCGTGAAGCAATTTCATTATTTTCTCTGCAGCATCTAGCTAATGGCATTGCAGACGTACTCAATTAATATGGGTATGGGCCCTTCTGGTGGGCAGGGCTGCACACACAACTTCATATCCTTGAATTGTTTCTGCTGGCATTTAGGTGCATGTATTCAACAGAAGAAATACTATCTGTCTGGTTTTTACTATCTCCCTTTCTCAGACTCCCTTTCTGTCCTTAAAGGCCTTGAGCTTTCTCTGTTTTATTCCTCTGTTCTCTTTCTCTCAGCATTCATTAAGTCAGCAAGCTCTTTGAGGAAGAAGCTAGTTTTTCATTCCGCATGTGAAGTATGGCCCTGGCCCTATTTGGATCCTGGAACTGTTACAGATCATCTGCAGCCGCACATGTCCTGTGCAGCAGGGAGCACAGGATGGCTGGGTGGTGATGTTTCTGTGAGCTCTGCCCACGCAGGCAACACATCAGGACGTATCCTTGGTGCTGGGCAAAGTCTGAGGATCCCTTTTCATTTTCCTCCTTATACCAAGGATTACATTAGAAAAACAGATAGTGTGTGGTATAGGCAAATGCTAACTTAGGAGATGCATCTTAGGGAAGATTCTTGGGCTGCAAGTGAAAGACAGAGCTATGACTGCCTCTTCCTAGTAGCTGGGACAGCAGGATGACTGCGTATGTCCATCAATGCACAGCTGGCCAGCTCTGTCCTTCCAGTCCTTCTTGCTTCTGACTTTGAACTTTATACACAGAATATTGTTCAGTTCAGTAAAGCACCTTGATTCAAAAAAAGCATTTAAGCTTGTACCTCAGTCTCACTGAAATCAATGGGACTTAAACAAGTGCTTAACCTTAACCATGTTCTTGAGTATTCTTCTGAGCCAGGCCTTTTACAAGGGTATGAGTCCCTGGGAACTTGTTTGAGTTTTCCCTTCTTGCATGCTGCTCCTCATATACTATTGATGTAACAATCTGTTACTCATTAATGCTGCAGTTTAAGCCATTTTGCCTGAATCTGTTTTTGTTTTAGACATTTTAACTGCTCGTCTTATATGATATATTTATTTGATTTCCAGTGCCTAGTTACAATATGACAGCAAATCTAGACTTGGTTTAATAACTATTTATTCTGTCTCCTCAGGCATACATTGACTGCAGGAGGTGGCATGAACTCAGTGTTGGTGTTAAGCTACAGCAGTGATGGCCATCCTACAAAATGAAACACTGAGACAGAGAATGAGAAATCCCCAGTTGCAAATTGTCGTCACGTAGATGTGAAAGGTATGAATCACATCCACTGGAGTTTCAAGGACAGATTTCACAGAAATCTGACAGGAAGGTTCAGGGGCCTTTCAGCTGGTAAGTGGACTATTCTTTGTATCTTTCTGGAGGAGATGGGGTACAAACTCATGATTAAGGGAATTAGTTTATCACTGTGAACTGCTGAATGGGAGCCCCAGCTGTAGGACAGATATACCCCGGGGAGCTCAAATTATCTCTGTGTGTACACCCAGAGTTACTGGTCTGTACTGAGTTACTCTGTACATCCCAGAGTTACTGGCCTGCCTGTCTGGGATGTGCCTTTGCGATTCATGAATATGTGGAAAGAATATTGGACCCATGGAGGTGTTGGCTTTGGTCCTTCCTCCTCCTTGTGGGGATTAGGGGTTTTCTGAGCATTACCAAAAGATCGGTCCCTGTTGTGAGGCTCTCCACACTTGTCACTCCTCACTTATCACTCCACACTTGTCACTCCTTGTTTGCCACTCTGTCTGTCATGGTGTCATTCCTTTTCAGCCCCTGGCAGGAAGTTAGGAGGGTTTTCTTTGGCCGCTGTTTTTCATGTTGGCTCTCTGGAGAGCAGTGATCCCTCTGTGCATCTGCACGCAGCTCACCTCCCATTGCCCAGAGTCTGGCTGTCTTCTGGGAGCCTCTGGGAGGCTGGACTTCTGTGTGCTCAGGACACCAGTTGTGCACTGGGATACATGTCAAGGGAGCTACTAAAAGGCGTGTTATTCGCATTAGACCAAGGTCTGCAAAGTCAGCGGATTACTGGCTACCAAAGACCCCTTTGCTGAACTGAGAGAGAAACATATCTGTACGCCTGATCCAGAGAAGTTCTGCTACTGAACAAAGAGTAGCAGGACACAGGAAAGCCTTCAAAACAGATTTGCTGAGGGGTCACAATAAAAACTGAACAACATAAACAAATTCATCATGGGAGCATGTCACAGTATTACAGCTTTTTTTGGAGTCTGGTTGAGTAAATCACTGTGAAAGTACAATATTCCTTGGTCATTCCCATTGTTCTAGTGCCTTCAGAGCCTCGTGTATGTGAGCTAGGGACCTCTGCCAGTCCCATTGCAATGCCTGCCCTTTCCAGAAAATCTCTCCTGCGAGGTATTTAAAAGCAGCCATACAGCTATTAATCCAACTGTAAATCTCTTGCTGCACCGCATGCCAAACAAGCCTCTTCCGAGGCAGGTGTCTCCCTGATTATAATCAGCAGAGAGGATGCAGGCATGGCTGAGAGCAGCGAAGGATACAACCTTTCCGTCCGATCACAGATGGCAAGGACTGCCCTTCACCATAGTGGCTTAGGCAAAATCCATCCCTCTGGATGCTGAGGATCAGTTATGGGAACAGCTGCTCTGGGCAGCATGTGAGAGGAAGGGCCAGAGCCATTCCAAGCGTTTTATCACGCTCTCACCATGCCTGGCCCCTCATGGAGGCACAGCCCTGACAGTTTCCTGTTCATTGTCTTGTAGAAAGAAGGTTAACAATAGGCAACTGGCTGTTTGCAAGGGCTCGGGAATCAATTACTGGTTTGCTTAGCACCATTTTGACACTAAAAGAAATTAAGGTTAGGGCAAGAGCTGCCTTGTGAAAAGACCATTAGCTATTTATTTCAGTAGTAGCGGTACTATGTCTTCTCTATTTTTTCTCTACTGAGCATTGGTGAAGTACAGGAAGGAATGAAGAATTCGAACACCATCAGTGATTTCTTGTCTGTGTTGTAAGATACAAAACAAAGATATAAAACTGGCCCATAGCAAGCTCGTCTTCACTTTGCTTTAGTCATGGTCTTGATTTTGCTTCATCTAGCTCTGAGGCTGACTGAGAGACTCAGCACCAAGTGTTGGTGTCCTGGTGTTTATGGCATGGAAGGTTTTAGGAGACAGGCACCATCAAAGTTTGCATTCTCCTTCATTTGGATTGAATTTGTGATGACCACAAAAAAAAATTCAGTGGATTTTGATCCTGAATAAAGATGGGAAGAGCTTATCTGCCACTTTGCTCTGTGTATTAAGATACCCAAATTTCCAGTGTTGTGAGCTCTGATTTGGATTTCTGGCAGCACAACACATGAATTAGATAACTTGTTCTTCTTCCTAATACAATTAGATAATTTTGTGCTGTTTCACCAACCTCTTCTTGTGTGACTTAGGTGACGAGTCTGTGTGTCTGGGACAGGTTTAATGCCTACCCGCCCACAGGTTCCTCTTAAGCTGTCATTCTACACTGTCATTTTATCAGAGTTCCCACCTGAGACTGTGACTGCAGTGGTGTGCTGTATGACTTTCAGCTTGAACTGCTTCCAGCCTTGCTGCTTTCCCGAATTTTTTATGGTGATCTTACAAATGTTAGGGGAGGCTAACAGGGGGCTGTAAGAGCAGCTTGCCCTGACTAATTATATTTAACCTTAAGGGGATCTGTCTGTGATAAACTTGCTTTTACGGTGGAGGAGGGAGGTTTTACCAAAGACGAGAGCTGTTCCCGTGCTGTCAGCTGCCAACCAACTGAAGATCTGTGCTTGACACTGCAGAGAGAAGGGGGAAGGTAGTTCCTTTGGCCTGGTTATGTCGCCATTTCAACACACCCAAAATTCATGTCTGCAGGTAACCCATCAGATCCTCAATATGTAAAATTTAGAAGCAATAATTTGCTAAGCTTTCTTTTCCTGAAGGTGATGTGGTTATCAAAGCAGAAGCATCACTGGGAGATACAGTTCTAATTGTACACAAAGGTGGTCTGATAATTAAATTTAAAAGAGTCTTCCAATCTGAAAAGCAATAGTAGTCCTTCTTAGATGGGCTGCATCATTTCGTACGGCCTGTAATGATTTTGCTGAATAATTTACACTTTCTCTGAGGAGTAGCCTAGCTGACTTGAAGGACTTTACACTGGGGGCAGGAGGGGAATTGCCTTAGATGCAGAATGGAGCTGGGCTCTTCTGCCCTTAGCTGTTTTTCCATAAAGCATCCGTTTTGGCAGAGCATTTGCCATAATGCAATTCTCACATTTTGCCACAGTGCTGGACAGCCCGGCTCTTTTTATGGGAATGTCATGTTGTCTGGGAACGTGGGTTGTTTTGCACTTAATTTTGTGCCTGAGACCAAAGTCCCAAGAAAAATATTTCAAATAGGCCTAAAGTGATGTGGCAGCATCAGCTCTGCTGCGGCCCCACACTGTTCTGTGAGCAGCCAGCTCTGTTCTCCCCACAGCAGCTCCGGGGGTGTGAGGTGGGCTGAAGCTCCGGAAACAAGACGACTAATGGTAGTTTCTTTGAGAAGTAGCTGGAACTCGTAGCATTGTTTCCATTACTGAAGTGCTTATTAACTTATCTACTATTTCTTTTTGATCTTTTTCCTGCACAGATAGCTTGAAATGGTCTTTTCCATGTTCTTTCCAAGGAACTCACCCCCTTTCTCTCTGAAGAAGCTCTTACTCTGATTATCTGTTGTAATGGAGGCTCTGTGTGGGGCTGCCTTAAAACACCACTCAACAGTTTCAGAAACTGCAGTTCTCTGTAGGTAGAATTGGGTGCTGGTTTCCTTTAGAGTGCAGTTCAAAGCACCAGATTCGGTGTATACAGAGACACCTCACCTGAGCCCAGGTCTGGTCAGAGGCTGTCTTTCATGCACTGTATTTCCCTGCTGCTTAGAACTGATGGAGAAACTTTGCTACAGGTTGTTACCAAAGCATCTCACCGGAACCCTCATGGTCCTGCTCCTCACTTTTACCATAAAATTTGGAGTTTTAAACAATGTAAGATTTACTCAGCTGTAGGCTTTGTCTTAGATGGGAGTCTGAAGAAGATAAGGTACGATAAAGTACAGTGGGATTGGTTGTTGGAGGTTTGGACTAGAAAGAAGCGGAATGTAGTCATATATATGGTTTATAACCTTTAAAGCAAGCCTTACATTTTTGCTGTAAACAGAAAATTGATGATCTGACAAGACAGTCTGATTTCTGACACAGTTTCCAGATCTAAGAGATTCTGGAGAATAACTAGACCTTTTTTGGGTATTCATGCAAGTAGTTAATATGAGGCTAATTACAATTGGTTGTTTTGTTCCAAACGGGAAAGGATTGAACCTTCTTGATATCACTGACAACTTCCTACCTTGCAGTTCTCTTCAAGTATTAGCTTAATTTTATTTGGATTTACATTGAGTACTACCATTTGGTGACCTCTTTCATTTCCATCACCCATTTAAAAGGGAAGTTGTAGCCCTACACAACTGCTTAAGTTGCAGTCACAGATATACAACATTCTCCAAAGTTACAACTCCTGCAAAGCTAATTTGTGGTAGTACAACCAGTAAATCCACCTGACTTCCCATTGTTGCTGAAGTTGTTATTTAGGCTGTAACCTAATGTTTCTGCTCCCCCAGTGACCTTTTGCGAACCAGTGTCTCTGGCTATTCAAAGAAAATAGAATCATAGAATGGTTACAGTTGGAAGGGACCTCAAAGATCATCGAGTTCCAACCCCCCTGCCATGGGCAGGGACACCTCCCACCAGACCAGGTTGCTCAAAGCCCCATCCAGCCTGGTCTTGAACCCTTCCAGGGATGGGGCATCCACAGGTTCTCTGGACAACCTGTTCCAGAGTTCTAATTTTTACAGAATTTTAGTGCCTGGGAAGTATGCCAGACTGACAGACCTAGAAATGTGAGTCCTCTCCTTTCCTTTTGGACAACTACAGCATAAACAAACTACCATAACCTCCTTCTCTCCACACATAGCCAGTTTCCCTCAGTCCTGAACCAGACAAATCTCTACCAAGGGAGCAAGACACCTTAGCCCTCATGGTCAATTTAAAGTGATAGCCTGAATGCCCACAAATTTGGAAATACGACTTGATTGCCTGTTTCTTTAGTGGTGTAGGCAGCTAGAGGCTGGACTGAGACCACCAGCCAGTTTCAGGTAATAAACGTCCATCAGACCTTTAGCCCAACACTGATCTCTGTCAGCTTAAAATCTGGGCCATACATGCAAAGACTTTATATCACAGTCCTCTGAGACTTGTCTCATAGCCAGCCTTGAAGCTTTTACAGAGCTCCCTAATTGTCTTTTGCTGTCTTGGAAATCTGTATTTCTACTAATTATCCAACTATTGGAAAACATGGCTGGACACTGCTATTGGCAGAATTAGGCTGGCTTTCACCAATTTGTCATTGTCCTGCCTGGCTCTAGAGAGGGCAATTTGCTGTTGCCTGCTTATATGGTAGCAAGACACTGAGGAGCTTACAGCTCATCTTTTATATACTTAGAAAGGACTGTCAAGATGATGCAGTGTTGTCTCTCACTCCCCCTCTTCTTATTTTATGTAGAATTAGAGTCCACGAACGTGAGGAAAAACAGCCATGGCTGCAGTCAAGGCACTGTGCAAGTTTTCCTCCCACAGCTGTGCTGCTGCAACTCAGTGTAGTTACTTTTTTTTTTCCAAATGTGGGCTCACACACTTTGTGCTAAAGCACCTTTTCCAAACCAGTTTTCAAACATCTCCTTTTAGGTTCTGACGTACCAGCACAGCACAGCGCTCTCACAGGCACTCTTAGTACTGCGGCAATCCAGGTTAGTGTTCATCTTTAGACCTGGATCTTTGCTAAAAGGCAGTTATAAACTTATCAGAGTGTGTAACAGCAACTCTCAGCTTGGTTTATTAAGCCAGGATGACAGATTGAAATAGTCAGCCTGGTTTATATTCGTGGTGAAGGCACGAGAGACAATTAGCTTGGGATAAAACAGGCAGCCTTTGCTCACTGACTGTCTTATTAATGACTGACCTGTTACTGTCCTTTGGTCCTTTCTTTCTCCCTGCTTGGGAAGAGTCATTCTGCAAACACTTTACCTGCAGAAGGAGACCACAGAGAGGTAATCTGACTAAAGTCATCCTGTGTGGAATTTTGTTCTGTTCTGGAAGTGAGTCTGAATGCAGCAACAGCAAGTATTTCAAAGCTCCTTATTGAAGTGACCTTGCTGCACATTAAGATGTACCAAAAGAGATGGACTAAAGCAATGGCATGGTTACAGGTATCTCATCGCTCTTTGTCTAGCCAAGCCTTGTAAATCTTCTTTGTTAACTAACTATAACCAGATAAAATTATGAGGACCTCTGTGAAAAGCAGTTACTGTAGCAGACAAGATGACTTACAAGGGGACAGTTTCAGCAGTGTTATTAAACACATACTTTTTTGCATTGTTCTGAAGTGAAAACATGAAAGTTACAACATCATTCTTTTGGTTTGATCAAACTGCAGGCATGGTGACAGCTGCGTGTAATAATAATCATTTAACACCTTGTTAGTCCTCAGAGACCCATGGAGAATTAAAGTTGTGTTTTACCAGGCGATACGCACACAGGCAGCGGTGTGAACAACTTACAAGATAATAGTTGTACCGCTAGTACTGGCTTTAAATGTTGAGGGAATTGTGTATCTCTGCTTAGGTATATATTGAGTATCTATCACGGTGGCGTTTCTGGAACTGCAGTCTGTGTTAATAAGGAGGCCGTTATTAAACAGCTACAAATCACGGGCACAAGTAACAACCTTTCACTCAGCTTTGCTTTCAGCTTAGTTTCCTGTATTTGCTGAGGCTTACGCTTCGTCTGAAACCGCACAGACATACAGAGGTATCTAGAACAGCATCGCAAGCAGAAACTAAACATGTCATTTCAATATCTAAGGACTACCGCTTCCTAAGCAGCAAGCTGAGAGACTGAGAGAGCGAGCAGCAAAAGGGAGAGAGAGAGATGAAAGGATGGGAAAGGGAAAATACTAAGGAGGGGTACCAGTTAAAAGAGAATAGATAATCACATAGAGGAAGAAGCAAAACAGAAGCATGAATGTTTAAATGAGGCAGGGAGAGAAGGATGGATGAAAAAAGATTAGA
The DNA here is from genome assembly GCA_002844005.1 of Limosa lapponica baueri. Taxonomy (NCBI): domain Eukaryota; kingdom Metazoa; phylum Chordata; class Aves; order Charadriiformes; family Scolopacidae; genus Limosa; species Limosa lapponica. The sequence continues at coordinate 32,400 of KZ506884.1, read as the reverse complement.
AGGTGAAAAATGGGAATGAAAAATTTCCAGAGATAAAATTGAAATAGAAAAGCATACAACAAAATTTGAGTTTCATTAAAAAGAAAGAAGGGAATTATTACAAAGCAAGCACAGAAACGAGCATCTGCCATAAAAAAAGTCCATGACTGAAACAATGGAAAGAAAACAATGAGGTGATCCATGGCCAACAATTTGCACAGTTTCTCATTAATGCTGAGAAGCTAATGGCCACCTTCCCCAAATCTCCTCTTTGCTGGGGTACCCTTTGTTTTTGAAATCTTCAACTTCAAATACAAAACTGAGGCAGTTTCACCAACGGGTACTACAGCCCTGCTGTGTTGAGCTTTCAGGTTCAATTGACTGTTCCAGTGAAGTCTGAGTCAACACCAGCCTCTTCCTTTAATGTATGTTACCTGCTTTCCTATCATTGTTATTGCTATTATTATTACTACCACCGCTTTGTTCTAGAAGTTCATTCAGACCTTTATCGTGG
>KZ506883.1:61269-122757 GCA_002844005.1 Limosa lapponica baueri | reverse complement strand
GGATGATGGTTGTTGTCCAAGATCTCCAGCTCTTCTCTGAGGAGGCCATGCTGCTCCAAAGGGGTGAAAAAAGTTGTCTGTGTTACTTTTCTTACTGAAAAATCCCTTGACATTTTTCCCCTTCATCATTTTAACCCTGATCAGTTCCCTGATGAGGCTCACCGCAAGTGAGCTGTGTAGAGCTGGAGCGGGGACAGTGTAAACAGATTAGGGGGATGGATTTCTTTCCATCAAGGATAAAAAGAAAGCAGAAGCTTCAGGTTAAAGAGATGCCTGGACTTGAAGAGTCCATGCTTTTACCCTGGATTGCCTTGATGCTCTTTGCTGGTTGCCCAGCTACTTGGAGGGCTGGTGTTTCAGAGGGTTCATCTACATTTCTCAGCTGCCTCAGCTGATCTCAAAGACATCACCTCATCTTTGATATCTTTCAGGTTGCATATGCTCAGTCTACAGTCCCTGCAATATTATTGTTGAAAATATGGCACCTTGTGATGTGGTTGTATTGGTCTGTTTAGCCCAGGATCCCTCTTCCACCACTGACCAGTTGTGGAGCCTTAGGGATGGAACAAGGCAAAGAGAAAGCAGTCCTGAGTTGAGCTGAGCTCTCTTTGTAGCCACCTAATCATGATATCTCAAACTGCAGAGTAAAACCCAATGATCCAGAACTGGAATAGCTGTCTCTCAGTCATCCAGGGTTATATAGGGCTGAGAGGGAATTCGGACCAGGGCTGAGAAGGGGAGCAAGTCAAAACTGTGAGGCAAACCCATAAGCGTTAGCTCCAGTGCAGCCAAAGCTGGTTTCTCAACCCAGCACAGCAAAAAGGGGTTGAAACCTTGCTTGTCCCCACAAGGGGGTCCAAGAATGATGATGGCTTAGAATCAGGCTATATCCTCAGAAACAGCCTTGTCCATACAAGCTTGGGGAGCATTTAGTGCAGCAACTGCTGGTGGCAACAGGCAGCACAAAGGAAATTGCAAGTAACTCCATGGGACATTATGAAACAAGTTGAGCTCGGGGAAATTTCTCCTCACTCAAAGGCTGGATTTTGCCTTCTCCATCACTCAAGAGAAAGCAGACCCGACTGCTGCTGGCTTGGGATGGGACTTGGAGCCAGAGCCTGGTCTTTGAATGCAAGCTCAGCTTTGAGGGGGAGAAGCTGAGAGCTGGAAAATGCTAAACACCCATTAGATCATCTGCTCCATCCCCAGGAGGGCTAGCAGGATTGTCCCCCCGAGGTGGCTGGGATGGAAGCGCCTGCTGTTGCGGGGTTTTCATGGTGGTCCTCTGGGAACAGCAGCAGAGCCCAGCATGTCTCTCTGCCAGTGTAAGAAACTCTGTGAAATTTCTAGCTTTTACTTCTAGTTAGAGCAGCCTCAGCATCCCTTTTCTCCCAGGGGACCTCTGCCCTCCAGGTACAGGAGACCCTTCTTCCATCTGTCTACCCATCTATCTGTCTACTGAGGTCCCTGCAGCATCAGTGCCTACCTGCAAGGGACACTGCTGAGCCTCTGGGTCCTGCCAGCCCCCAGGGTAGGAGAAGAGGCAGCAACAGCAGCTGGGTGATTGGTTAGGAGGCAAACAAAGAGAAACAGCGTCCAAGGAGGATTGTCCTCACTTAGAAATTCCCCCTGCTGAAACACATCGGGCAATTTCACCTCTCCGCATCTGTGAGTCTGCGGCCTCCTGAGGCTAGCACCACCTTTCCCAAGCTGTGCATGAGCTGGATGTCAGCACCATCCCTTTCCCCGTGGGACAGAGGAGGCATTTAGGTATTTGCTTCCAAATGGACAACCTGTGCCCCTAAGGGATCAGGATGTCATCCTGATCACTAAGGGATCAGCCTGTGTCAAGGTGGAGGGCTGAGAATGGGGGTTGGATCAGGCTGGGGATGGCTTGATCCAGCAGGTTGGTGGGTTGGGAGTTGGGGGGCAGATTGGGATGAGGACTGTGGCTGTCCTGGCCAACAAGGAGAGATGAGCTCCCTGCAAGAGAGGAAGGAAAGAAATTGTAAGGCACCCACGGATCTATGGTGGGTGCTGTGTCTGCCAGAGGGTTGGAGATCTGTACAGGGCCAGAGGAACAGGGATGGGGTTGTCGGTGCAACAGCTCTGTGCGTGGGCTCACCACGCAATGGCTGGTTTTGCCCTATGTTGGAGATAATTCAGTAGCCAGCCTATGTCTGGGGAGGAATTTATTTCCAGTCAGATCCAGAGACCATCAGAGCTGGCAGGGTTCCCTCCACTGATGTAAAAGCGGTTCCTATCACACCTCCTTCCACCTTGGCTCCCCTGACAAAATGACCCACGTTCACATGAACATTGCTTTGCTTAGATATAGAAAGTGTCACCTCCTGGGTCCAGCAGCTCCTGCGCTGAACATAACCAGCCAGAGCAGCAAAAGCTTCGCCGTTGGAGCACTGAGTCATTACAGCTTGGGAAAAAAAGCCACACTCCAGAAATAACCAAGGTGTGTTTAGACTGTGAACGTGTGCAATCCAATTTAAATTGTAAAATGTTTAGAAAGCTGGCTGGTGGTGACAAGGACCTGTCCTTTTCTGTCCCTGTGCTGCACAGAGCATGGTTAGTGGGATGGCCAGGTGCTATCACACCAAGTGTAACAAGGACAGCAATAACCAACCAAAGCACTCCTGAAGACCTTTGAACAGTTGTCCTGAGGGTTCCAGAGGCTGCTTGTGTCCTGGAGAAGATGTGAATCCAACATGGGACAACCAGTGCGTTGCTCAGACCCATGAAGATTTATTGTTCCCAGGTCAAAATGGAGTAAAATTATCTGAATTTATTTCAGTGCAGTTTGTTGCTGAAACAGCTGAAGAACCTCCTAGGAGGAGGATCTTCAGAAGGCAGGAAGGGCAGAGATGGGCCTTGAAAGTGTAGGCTTCCTGCAATGCTTGGCAGCAATGGGTCTGAGTGGGTGAGCCAGGTGCCTGTGTAACCCATTGTGCCACCAAGGTGGGGTCACGACCACCCTGCTAACTCCCCCAGATCCTTGTGCTGGCTTCTCCATCTGAGGTCGTTGTGATGGCTCCACCTCTCCTTGCTTTTGCTGGACCTTCAGCCTCCAAAGCTGCAAGAGGCTGCAGACAAAAGCTGTCGTGGTCCCAAAGCCCTAGAGCCTTCTTCCACCTGCCCAGTTTGGGTGCTGCTCCCATCACTTGCTGGCATTGCATTCACCCCTCCCCATCGCTCTGCAGACGTGTTGCATGCAATGGGGTTAGTTGAGGCCAGGACCAGGTCGTTGCAGTCACAGAGGGCTCCCCATGTCTCAAAATCCCTTGAGCCCAGGATCAAGGAGGTCTTGGGCCATATCTGCTAACCTTGTGCCGTTGGCACCATGTTGCTGATGAAACAGCAGGATGGGGCAGCCCATGGGAGGGACAACACGTGGTCTTCCTCTCCCCTACAAAGACATAGCAAGCATCTTTGGGATGCCAGTGTTTCTCCCCAGCCCATTGGGCAAGGTCCCCACAGCTTCCACCACCTCACCTTGGCGTCTTCAGCCTTGCAGCCCTCTGTGGTTAACCCGGTGGCATCCTCCTCCCTCTGCTCCTCATCCTCCCCTCCTCTCCCTGTCTCGGTGCTCTCCCCCGTCGGCAGCCGGCGAGCCTCTTTCAGGTTACCTCCGAGCTTTAATTGAAAGCAGTCGACGCTGCGTGCAGGCGGCACACAAACACGCTGAGACCCGGGAGCCACTCTGAAGCCTGACTCAGGTTGGGGAACCTGCCGGCACGTCGTGGGGCCGACAGATAATTAAAGTGACAATCGATCACGCGGGAGGAAGCGGGCGGGGGGGAACGACACACACACACACACACACGCAGGAGCGATGGAGGCAGTGATGCCTCTCCCGAGGAAGTCACGGCAGCATTGGCAAGTCCTGCCGAGCAGATGAGCCAGGTGAGATGCCTTTTGGCCACCTCCAAGCTGGCTGTGTGGCCACCCTCGCCCTCTCACCAGCCACCGTAGAGGGGTTTGAAGTCCCCCGGGTGCTGCTGGTGCGGTACAAAAAGGCAGGGCTTGATCGCTGGGGTATCGTGGTGTTTAAAAGTGCGAGCGGGAGCGAGACTTGTGTGTGAGCATAAAGACAGATGGGCTAAAATTTCCGAATGCTCATGAAAGATTCAGGGGCGTCTCTTGTTAAATTTAATTGGGAGAAACCTGACTCGGTGCCTGACTGCACGGTTTGCTGGCTTTTGCTTAAGAAGTCAACTGACAAGCTTGTCGTGTGTGGTTTTTTTTCTTCTTCTCTCTCTCCCTCCCTCCCTCCCACCTCCTTTCACCAGCTCCTGCCACGGGCTGCGCCGTGAATAATTTGGGGAGCGTTATCTCCTGCCTCCTGTTGGGGCGAGCACTGCTCCTGGAGTGACAAGAGCATGGGGAGGAGAGAGGTGGGCTTTTGGTGATGCTGTCAGCTTGGGATCCAGGAGACAATAGGAGTTCAAGTGTTGCTTCTGCTGCAGGTTCCTCGCCTCCCCTCAAGCCAGTGGTTTTGATCGAAATCCAGGAAGGGATATTTGTGCTTCAATAAACGTCAGGTGCCAGCATAGATTTGGGCTGTAAACCCTCTGGCGTGGGGCTGGGACACTTTTCTTCCCCACGTGAACATCTGGTGGGAGAGAGGGGAGATGGTCCTCCTCTGGAGATAAGCTTTCTAGAGGGTGGAGGAAATCTGTGTGCAAACAGGGGTGGCAATGAGGTTTGATGGCTTCTTCTCATGGGGGATTTTGAAAATGATGGGTGTTTTCAGTGAGGAAGTGCATGTGCTACTTGATTCTTGTTTAAAAAGAAAAAAAGAGATGCCAGGAGGGACTCATCCCTTCAAAAGCTGCTACCTCTGCTCATCGTGGCTGCCTCTGCTGCCAAAGAGAAAAATGGGCCCTGCTGGAGGGGTAATTGATCTCATCCAAACTTTGATGTCTGCAGAAAGCCAGATGAATCACACCTGCAAATGCCTGCTTCTCCCTAATGACTCCAAGAGAAGCTGGTGTGACTCTCAGAGGTGTTCTCCTGCTCCATACATATCCTTAGAGAGGTGACGTGGACCCTCTCCACTCATATTTAGGTGTGTGATGCCAGGTGCTCACTCCAGCCCCATGCCTGGACCTGGGACTAGATTTGCACAAGACCTCCACATCCTTGAGTACCTCCAGGCTGAGCTTGCATCCAGCCACATCGTGGTGGGAGCAGAGAGTTTTGGAAATTGTGTAGCTCCAAACGGTCCTTTGCTTGAGGTGGGATGCTGCTGGCTGGCAGCTGTCACATTTAATTTCATACCTGAGTGCATCTCAGGCGTAGCCTGCGCTCTGGGGACTAAGGGCAGTGGCAGTGCTCACCAGGGCTGGTTGGTGGGCATGGGAGCTGCCAGGCACAATGTGGGGGCAATTTGCAACCTGCCAGATGACCTGGTCATCACTTCTCATGCATGAAGGACGTGGAACATGACCCCTTTCAATGAGCTAGGCGGAATCTGGTGGAATCTATGAGCCTAAGTGAAACTATTCATGCTATCTCTGCCCATCTGTCCATCCATCCATTCGTTTATCCACCTCTTTATCCATCCATCCATCCATCCATCCATCCATCCATCCATCCATTCTCCCTCTTCCAAGGCTGGCATTTAAGTATCTCAGTGTCAAATTCTCTTTCCCCTCCATGCCACATGCTGGCTGGGAGGTGTGTTGTCCCCCCCGCCTCCAGTTAGGTTCACACTGCTCAGACATGTCTTTTGAACCCTGCAGTGCTGTGTGGGACTTCTATTCTCCTGTAGATGAAATGGGTCTGTTGCTTCACTGGAGTAAGTTTATGAAATGAATATGGCCCTGTTACTGTAGCTGATAAACCACTGAGGTGATCACCAGGGATCAGGAGCAGAGGGTACCAGTCACACCCATCCGCAAATCTGTAATTTTTTTCTCTTATGTGTCTCAGTCCATGATCCTAGGGTCAAAAGGTGGTTTTTGATGAACATCTGGACTTGCTGGAGTGCTCCTGCACAGAGAGGAAGCCCTAAGGTTAGGACAAAGAGTTGTGCAAGGTAGAACCTCACTAGGTTTTCATTGCCAAACTCTCATGGGTTTCCCTGGGAGTGAGATGCACTGATTCCAACGTCTTCTACACAAGGTTGGTAGGACACCTCAAGCCAATCATCACTGCATTAAGCCCAACAAATGCTGGTGTCAGACATGTGATGGAGTTACTACAATTTAACGTTTTCTCATTCATTGGTTGGGCTGTGGTAACCTCCTGTCCTTGGGGATCTCAGCCACCCAAATTCTTTGGTGTGAATGATGTCAATTAGGGTTGTAGGTGGAAAGTACACCCAGCTCAGCTGATGGTGGGTGGGTCACTAAGCTGTTTTAACTCAGTATTTTTGGTCATCTGCCCTTGCCATGAGCTCTCCCTTTAACCCATAACTGGACAGGACCATCTCATGTATAGCAGTATCCTCAAAGGTTGAATGCAGCTTCCTTTTTGCCACGGTTAATTACCCTCCTTATTAACAACTTGCTGTGCATCTCCAGCCTGCAGTGGTCAAGCTTTGCCTTTGGCTGTCAGATCTTCCAGACTTTGTCTGCTCTGAGATAAGTTGTATTTAAAAGGCCAGATGACAGCATATAGCCGGGTTCCTGCGGCTCCATGATGACTCAGTTGCAGTTTCACACTGATTTGGGTTCTGGCTTTGAATTTCTCAGGATAGACATACACATTTTAAGAAAAAAAAAAAAAAAAGGGTGAAATTTGCCAATCACCACAGCTACCCCAGGGGGGAATTTATTGCCTATAATTACAAAACTTTTTGCCAAACTTCTATTGCACTTGTGTCCAAGGGCCACACTCCCTGGCTGATTACCTGGAGTGGCATTAAGTGTAAATGAGCCACATGGCTGGTGACAGAGCAGCAGGAGACTGAGTCTCTGCAGGTCCCGCAGTCACAGGTTACTTTTGGTGATGTCAGTGACAGAGACTCCAGTGGAGGAGATGAAAACTGCTCTGAAACCAGGAGAAAGCCAATCCTGCCCTGCCATAGCCTGCCCCCCCTCCCTCCCATGGGACCTCCAGGGAGCCCTCTGCTAGACTTTAAAGCATCTGATTTGCTCCTCAGCATGGAAAACACATTATTGTGCAAAAATAAAGGGCTAGTGTAGTCCAGAGAAGTGAGCCAGCACCCTGTTTTTGGAGACAGTCTCAGCAGGAGCCAGAGATGCTCCAGGTTTGGGGTCTGCTGCAGAAAGGGAAGCATTTCTGTGCAAAACCTCAGAAGCAAAAACAACTGTGTCTTTTGACCACTTTTTCTGCTGGAAAATGACTTTCTATTTGTCCTTTGTTTTTGGTTCTTTGGGTGTTTTTTTTTTTTCTTTTCCTCCTTAAAAAAAAAAGTAAAAACACTCCCCCCTACTTTTTCTTCCCTAGCAAAGGGAGAAAAAATAATGATTATGAAAAGGGGAAAAAAAGATGTCTGCAGTAGAAAAATACTCCCTGTAATTTTTTGTGTCGAAAATGAAATCTCAAAAAGTCCCCTACTTTGCTTTGATGCAGAATAAAAGAAATTTGAATGACACAGACAGTTTTGTATTGTTCTTTACTCCATTTTTCATTTAAAAAATGCAGTGGAGTGAACAGGCTTTTGATTACTGAGTCTCAAACAGGGTCTATCAATCTGACATTCAGGCCCATCTGGCCACAAGTGGTCCCAGAGACATCGCAGGAGGATGGTGACAATGCTTTGCTGTCAGCAACTGCCCTGTTGTAGCCCAGAAAGCCCCCGCATCCTGGGCTGCATCCCCAGCAGCGTGGCCAGCAGGGTGAGGGGGCGGATTCTGCCCCTCTGCTCCGCTCTGGGGAGATTCCCCATGCAGTGGTGCCTCCAGCTCTGGGGCCACCAACATCAGAAGGACATGGACCTGTTGGAGCAGGGCCAGAGGAGGCCACGGAGATGTTGGGATGGCTGGAGCCCCTCTGCTGTGAGGACAGACTGAGATAGTGTGGTGGCGTTCAGCCTGGAGAAGAGAAGGCTCCGGGGAGACTTTAGAGCCCCTTCCAGTCCCTAAAAGGGCTCCAGAAAAGCTGGGGAGGGACTCTTGATCAGGAAGGGGAGCCATAGTATGAGGGGGAACAGTTCCAAACTGAAAGAGGGGAGATTTAGATGAGCTATTAGGAAGAAATTGTTTGCTGTGAGGGTGGTGAGACCCTGGCCCAGGTTGCTCAGAGAAGTTGTGGCTGCCCCATGCCTGGAGGGGTTCAAGGCCAGGCTGGATGGGGCTTTGAGCAACCTGGTCTAGTGGGAGGTGTCCCTGCCCATGGCAGGAGGATTGGAACTAGATGATCTCTAAGGCTCCTTCCAACTCAAACCATTCTATGATTCTGTGTATCAGGTTCCTACACTGTGAGGATCTGGTGGGGGAACATGCCCTGCAGATTGCTCATGTCAGCAATGTCGTAGGTCCAGGTTTCAGGCCTTGGCATGGAGGCTACCGGGAAGGACCTTATGGGTAATCTCTGGAGGATGATTGGAGTTTTCTAGACATTTCTGTTATGAAACCTCTACAAAATCCAGAGGTTTGACAATGCACCAAGCTCAGTGGTAAGATGCTGACCTGCTGGTGTCATTGTGGTTGTTCTGGGTGGGAGGTTGAAGGCCTGAGGGCTCAGTTTAAGTACGAGGTCCCTGTCTGAGTGAAGCACTTTGCTTTCCCAGGGTTGCCTGACCATGGAGTAGGTAGCAACCTTGTCTTCATTAGTCTGTGTCCACTTGAAGGAGAAGTCTGGGGGCTCCCTGAGTGTCTGGGTGGAGTCTGGCCATGGGATTGTGTTGGGACCTATCATAACGTGAGTAGTAAGGATCTTGCCTGGGCAACTGCCCTTGGACAGAAAAGACAGCTTGGCCAGGACAGTCCCATGCACCAGGAATGTTACTGATGCAATGGAAACCCTGCTGGTTTGTGCTGTTGTGATGTTAAACCCCCAACATTGATGTGTTGAGCTGCCCAGGCTTTTCTTGAAGTGGTGGGGGCTCTTGCCTGCACTGTGGTCGGTGCTTCTCTTCCTTGGTTGGGCTACACAACTTGTCCTGAGTACTAGTCACTGTTGCTATGTGCCTTACAGCCAGACCACAGCCTAGAGCTTGTACAGCTAAAACTGCAAAAGAGTTCTCAGCAGAGCAGGCAACTGGAAGGTAGATGAGATGACTCCAGTGTAATCAGCATCAGCGAGGCTGGGACTTGAACCCTGTTCCTCGGAGCATTCATTGAGTGCAATCTCTTGAAGGCTGGGAGAAGCAGTAGGCAGAGAGCAGTACATGGGCAAGCCAGGGGTCCAGTGTTTAATGTTACTGCTGCTTAGGGGCAGAAATAGCTGCTATTAGGTTGCATTAAGCGATTTGGAGCCAGAAAGTTGAGGTCATGGCCACAGAGCATGACCTGGTGTTTTGTGTCTGCTGTGATTCCAAGATCTCTCCCCAAGAGCTGTCCCGGGAATGGCATCCCCCTCCTTCTGCTCTGGGTTAGTTAAAACACTACCTGCCTCTTTTAGGGGGGATTTTACTGCTTTTAATTTCAGATGGCATGAAAGTGTGTGCGGGGGAAATGGGCAGAGGAACAAATTTAGGGATGAGCTACCAAAACATGGGGTTTTGCTCAAAGCACCCTGGTCTGTCCACTCGTGTTTTCCTGCTCTGATCGCTCTCTCCAATGGAGATGAGGGGGAAGCCAGGCTGGACATGACATGCCAGGGTTCAAGCATGCCCTGAAGAAGGTGGGAGAGCAGAGGGTGTGAGTCTGGGACTCTCAGATCTCTCCTGCTGGACTATTATAGTGGGATTCAGCTCAGCAGAAGCTAGACAGCATGCATGGGACAACCTGGTCAGCCACAAGTCCTGTTAAGGGGACATATAGTTTGCCATAGAGTGTGAGCTCTCAGACCCATTTCCAAACCTTTAGGGTGAGTTGATACATGCAAAGCCTGTGTATCTCCATCAGGAAAACCCCAAACGGAGATATCTATGTTGGGTGAGACCACATACCTCCTGCTTCAGTTTCTTCATCTCTGAATGGAGAGAGGGAACCATTGCTCGATCTTGTAAGGGCTGGTATATCCTATTAGAGAGCTGGTGCTTTGAGAGCGATCAAGCTATGTCAGTAAATACCAGTGCCCTTTGAAATTACCCTGCAGGGAAGGAGAATTCCCCTCTATGGAGAGGGGCCAGGCAACCCTGGAAAGGGGCAGGTTTAAAGGCCAGGGCTATGGGCTGGATCCAGATCAATATCCTTTTTCCTCAAGCACCTGCTCTTGCTAGAATGCCATAAAGATACCAGAAAGTCATCTCCCTGTCTCTCTGGTTCCCACCCAGAGGTGGGAACCCTAGCCTCAGACTAGAGAAAAAATAAAAGGGGGGGCAAAATAAGTGCAGTGGGATGAGATTTGACCCCATGAGCCCCATGGCCTGCTTTGAGCAGTGATGGACATGGTAGCATCCGTGGGACTCTCCATATCTCAGCAGGCTGGGGGGGGGTGGGTGTAACTTGCCCCTGGGATAGGTTTATTTCTGGTTTCAGGTCTGACTTGAGAAAAATTGGGAAAAACTACAAACCTCTGAGCACATTTCATATGACAAAGTGGAAAAGTGGTGAAGAAGTGATCTCTTCTGAGTTTGGTTTTGGTGTTACCACAGGCTTGAGGAGATGGGTTTGAGAACCTTCCTACAGCAGGGTAGAGCCCGAGTTAACCCCACTGCCTTGGACACTCCGGGATACATGCAACCCCTGGCCAGGACCTTCCTGTTCTAAAGAAACAACAGATGGTTGGCTAGAACTGATCATTTTCCCAGGAAAGGTAAGTCCCAGGTACTTCTTGATCAATTTTTCATGGAAAGCTTTGAAACTGCCAAAATATCCCTTGTTCACACAAAGTCTTCGGCCTTTTGTCTTCATCTCAGGGAAGGTGAAAGCTTTGGTGTTGAAATACGTATGAAAAAAGGAAAAAGTCATAATTGCAATGTGTTTGCCAAAGGAGGAGAGAGAACATTTTGCCTTGGCCCCAAGTGAGTTGTGACAGGGGAGAGGAGGGTGATTTTCAATTTCTTTAATTTTTTTTTTACTGGCTACTGTCTGGGGAGAAGAAAATAAGAGTTTTTAAAAAAATGTCAAAAGTTCCCCCAATAAGAACACTGTCCAACTCCTACGTGCCTGAATCATGCTGCAAAAGCCCCTTTTGGATGTGCTTATCCCACTTTCCCAGCCAGAAATAATGACAGGAAAGGTTTCAAGGGTTTCAAAGAAAGTCTGATGGCCCTCAGACTTTGATATTGACTCCATGCAGCATTATTTTTAGGCAGGGATGGAAAGACCTTTGTTTATCACTGGGCAATGCAGCGAAAGGGGATACCTTCCTGATTCCCGTTTGTGCCTTGGTGCTTGTGGGCTGATAGGGCTGTCACAGCAACGCTTTCCTCACCCAGGCGTGTGCTCTGGGATCACTCTTCCTCTTCTTCACTGCTTCTGGAGAGATCCTGACTTTGGGGAATTGCACTGCTGTCGTCCAGCTGGCCAGATTTCTTCTCCTTGCTCCTCTCATAGGACATGAAGGGTAGTGAGGGTGGCCTGGGGATGGTGTCCATGCAGCTCTGTGCCAGGCACGTGGACTTGATGGCAGGAAAAATGAGTCATTTCTCTGCTAAGCATCCTGCATGCTAGTGCACGCCATCTGTGGAAGGGTGTCTGCCCCTTCCTTGGCTTTCCAAACCACTTCTGAAGGGATAGCGGAAAGCCCACAGGTCTGTTGCCTCCTCCAACTGGCCCCATTGGCTGCTATCCCAGCTCTACTGCGGGATCTGTCCCATCTCCCCGTGGCAGTGGGATCCATGGATGAATGTGCCTGGGCACCCGTGACACCCCTGGATGCCCTCGGTCCTGGCCACCTTGTCGTCCCTTTTCTCCTCCTGGCGTCCTCCAGGCCCTGCTGTTGTCTTGGGGCGCGGCGAAGGCAGTCGTTAGCATTAAACCAACCACTTGAATTTCCCCCCTTCCCTCAAAGTAATTTTTTCTCACTTCCGCACAGCGTGTGGAGTGAATTTTAGCACCCGTAAACACTTTGCGCTGCTGGCTCCCGGCTAATTGACTCTGACAGTTAGTGTAGTCAGCAGCTGAATGGTGTCACTGGGAATTAGACTGCCGTGATAGACTGCCAGGAGCAAATTACTTTGTCACTTCTCAGCTGACTCTAAAATATGGGGCTTTTTTTTTATTATTATTTCTTCTTTTTTACCTTTTGATTTTTTTTTCCCCTCAGTTTTTGTTTTGTTTTTGAGATTTTCTTCATACGCGCGTGTGAGCGCACACGGGCATTTGAAGCCCCGATAAACTGAGCCTGATTTGTTTAAGGATCATTTTCTAGTTGAAGGCAACCTGGCGAGTTGGGAACAAACTCCTCTATCCCAGCCCCACCTCACGAATACCCTGTAATGTTTAAGATGCAGGTTCTGGAGAGGTTTTTTAAAGGGGACCCAAGGGGACTGCAGGCAAGTGACTCGCACATGGGGAAAGAGATTACACATGGCTCCCGCGGCGCACACATCCTTCTGCCTGTCTTCGGTGTCTCCCCCACCTTGGTATCCATCACCCGTCTAGCAGTGCCATGGATCTATCACTCATCCATCCACCTACACCAGGCATTTTTTATTTGCTTGTTCATCTACCTGACACACTTCTTTTGCTGTACAGTATTTCAGGATTCCATCTATTTGCCAACTGTACCTTTCTGGTTATCCGTCATCCGGCTGTCGGATCTCTCTGGTCCATCCTTTGAGATGTCCCTTTGCTGAGCTTGTCCCCTTATCCCCTCCCAAATGCCTCCCATGGTACTTGGCCTGCTCCAAGACAGCATCAGTGCTGGGATGGTTTCTGTCAAGATGTCCATCCTCAAAGCTCTTTCAAGGTCCCATTGGCCACCTGCATGATACTTGTTGGAAAGCTGGCATGAAAAGTCGCTGCTTGGGTGTTCTGCATGTGTTAGTGTCAATGCAGCCCCTCTGAAAAACAGGAGGAGTGGGATTTTAACCAGGCAAAGGCAGGAAATTCATAGGGGGATGGAGCCAAGCCCTGTTTCAATGTCTCATGGATGCCAACCCACCATGTCTGTCCTCACCTAGGAGGACCTGGGCTATTCCAATGTTTCTCTGGCACTCGTGTGCATTAGGGTGAGGAGAGGTTTATTTCTCTGACAACACCCCTCCACCTCCATGCAGCACCTTGAAATGTCACCCAGATCAGCTCAAGATTAGAGGATAAAGGTACGGGGCACCCGAATGGTCCCACACTCAGTGGTTTGGGTCTGGAACTGAAGAAAAGCCTTGAACTGCTTTCATCCAGCTGGACCACTCTTCTGGGGATGATCCAGGGCTTTAGTGCTCTTAAATTAGTCCTACACTGGAAGGGCTTTTCATACACGTGGGAATGAGAGGAAATGGCTGGTGCACCTGAACTCTGGGCTGGGATTTTTTTTGGGTAATGTCACTTGCTTTAATGAAAGACATTTCCACTCCCTGCTGTGCCTGCATCCTTAGACCAGCACCACTTGTGCAATGCTGCTACTCTCACACTTTGCATCTTTCCAAGTGTGATTCCACCCCATAAAAATAGTGACTTCAGGAGTTTTGCTGACAAAAGCACACTTTTTTTTTTTTTTTACAATTTACCACCAGTGCAACCTCTCCCCCTACTTCCATCACCTTTGTGTTGAGGCCTGAAGGGCAACGTTGGCCCCAGGGAAGGTCCCTGGGCAGTCCCTATTTGTTCTCAACACAGGCCCTGGAATATCCAGCCATCCTTTGACAGAGAGAGGAGAAGGTTGCCACCTCCTCTAGTCTAGGAGCAGTAGGGATCTCACAGGGTTGACTCCAAGACCACATATGGGTAGTTGGACCCCAGTAATGGGGGGTTATATCTGGGGTATGAGCAGCCTTTTGACTCTGCCTTGAGGGGTTTTGCTCTTCTGCCTTGAGACTGGAGTCCTGAGACTCAGGGGAGAGGATCATCTGAGCATGAAGCCTGTGATCACATTTTTTTGCTGCAGGAAAAAGAGATGAAGAAGCATAGGTGGCAGCTCAGAAACTGGAGGACGAATAATGTCCTCCAAATGCACCTTTATACTGGATTTATACTGGGGAGCACCTGGCTGACCCAGGTGTGAACCAGGACTCTCTGGGTTGTGGTGCTGGAGATATTTATTCCTCACTGAACTCCTCCATGGGGTAATTTCCTAACACTCAGTTTTGGCAAGGCTATTAACCTCCCAGCCTCTCCAAAACCTAAACCATCTGGGCACCAACTGTCCCCACCAGAAAGGAAGCCAGTGACCCAGACCATGCATCCAGGGTAGCTCTCCTGCTCATGGTGAAAGCCCGTCCATCCACAAGACCTGTCCTCCTGCCTGGCTGCTGCCCTGTCCCAGTGAAGGGCTCTCCTTATGTACCAGGGTGCTGCAGAAGCTCAGGGACCCTGTGGCACAGCCATGGTGCCTCCATGGCTTTGCGGACACCCCCAGATGGAGTACCTGGAAGATGCCACCTAGGAGAGTGGTCCCACAGGGACAACTGAGGTCAGGCCGAGGGGTGTCTTTTAAATAGGATTTGACTTATCAGGAGGATTAATCCTAGTGCATTCGGGTGGAGCGCAGTGTGGGAACTTCATTTGGCTGTGGTTGGGCTTTAAATGTGCCCATCATCATGGTCTCCTGTCCCCCAGAGCACCTGCCAAATGCTGCTTTGCATTCTGCAGAGCAGGGACCTCTCCAAATTGAGCCTTCTCCTCTCTTTTTGGTCCACTTTACCCATTTCTCCTAAACTGTCTGCAGTGCCCTGTACCGCGTGCAGTGTAGGACGCTGCAGGGATTTTTTTTGTGGTCCACATTCTGGTAGACTCAGGCACTTTTTGGCAAAAAACCTGACTCTTTCCACCAGGGAACAGAAACAACCCCCTGTGCACCAGGAAGCCAAATGAATCGGAGGGGCAATGGGGACTTTGTGGAATGGAGCAGTGCCAAAATCAACTGCAGATGAAAAGTCATGCCCAGAAAGGAACAGGATGTTTTGATGAATGATTAGAGGAGAAAAAGAAAGTAAATCCACTCCAAAGCAGGAATGCAAAGCACCCCATCGCTGCCCGGGCTACTTGGCTTTGCCCATTCCTGGGACTCTCCTGGCCGTGGCCTCCAGGCGATGAGTTTCTCACTTCACAGTTTTGGGAGCACATGTCCCGCTGGCCTGTGATCTGTCATGGTTCAAGCTCATTAATCTCCCCCCGCCAACGTCCTGTGATGAGTGATTTTAATTTTACCAACTCTCGGGTTACGCTGAGCCGTGGGGACATTTAAAAACATCCCTGGGTTGGGACGTTTTGACTTTCCCCTTCTAGGATCGAAGAGCAATGTATCCATCCTGCTCCTTCACTCTGTAGTTGTGATGATGGCATCAGGAAGATCCCAGATGACCCCCACCCCAAACATCAGCATTTTTCCAGGAGACCGCACAGCACCGTGACGACCCCAAATCCTTCTCCGAGGCATCCAAGGTTTTGAACCCCAACTGTCCCATGTCAACCCGAACTGGGCTGTGTGGTGCAGTTACATGGCGCTTGGGTTTGGCCCTGGGAATCTTTGTGTGGATGTGGATGTACACGGCACTGTGCACATGAGGCCATGCGTGCAAAGCTGTGCATTTCATCAGGAAGGCACAAGGTGGTGTTGAGAAGGGATGTGAGCGTTCACGGGTGCATCGCAAGCACAGGAACAGCCTTGCAGGTGCCTTAAAGGCTGCATCTGGCCAAATCCTGCGCCCTTTGTTATTGCTGCCCTGTTTGTCACCACTGGTGGCTCTGAACACCCTGTTCAGGGTAAGGAAAGGGTTTCTGAGACACCAGGAGAAGCAGCATCCTCTGAAAACACATCTGAGCTGACCCTGTCCCAGAAAACTTCATCCTCATCCTGCAGACACATTCACAGGCATCACTGTGCATCCCAGCCATGCACAAACACGGATGCACTCTCCCTGTGTGGCGATGGTCATGTACCAAAACCAGGAGCCTTCCAACCCTCTCCTCCCTCTGCTCATGCACCCTCTCCTTTTCTTAAGAAAATCCCTCTCTTTGGGTTTCTTCAGCTTTGCAGCCTTTAGGGGTCACTCCTAGCAAGATTTCCATCATTTCCCTGAAGCCTCACAAGGTGGAAATGTCCTGTAAGAGCCGGCTGTGCTGTCAGGACGCCTGGGTTCTCAGCATGCTTCGTGCTGAGTGTCCTCAGTTGCTATTAGGGCCAGTGATAGCCTGATGGTGGTTTTACCTGGGCATGATCCTTCCCTTCTCTTTGGCACTGGGTCTCTCCCCCCTGCCATGATGACGTGCTTTCATGATAGGGGTGGGAATGTTGTATCAGCAGACGTAGTGAGGAAGGAGCAGACGTTGCTGTGCTGGAAGCTGCATCTTCCCCTGACCCAGAAGCTGTGTCTGAAAGATGAACGGCCCAGGGCATGCTGTACAGCTATCGGTTTGGGCTGAAAACCCTTGAAGTGCCTCTCTGAGAAGAACTCTCCTAGCCTCCACCTCTGCACTCTGCTGCCTGGCCAACTTGACATGGGCCCAGTAAAATGGGATGCATTGGTTGGGAAGAGGGTCATGCACTGCTGATGCTTATGCTTTAGCCCCACATGCCATGAGCGCAGGGATTCACCTGCTCTCTCCCCTTGGGGGCTGCCATTGGCTGCATCTGTAGCGACAATTTAAACAACATGAAAGGACGGAGGATGTTCCTAGGTGGTGGAACTCCATCACCTGCTCTGCTCCATTGGGCCCAGGCCAGAGGACACTGTCTCCAGTGATTTGGGAGTGTGGTTCATGTATTAGGGTGGACTGAGGACTATTTGCAGCGTGCAGCATGGGGATAACCACATTGTGCTGGGAGGTAAAAGAGAGCTGCGGTGTGGCTACAGGATGCTCCATGCCACACAGTCCTAGGTCTGTTTAACTGGGAAGTGTGGATGTGCCCCTTGTGTACAAGCAGCAGTGCCCAGATCAGCATCACTGGGGCTGTCTGGGGCTGTGTAGATGTGCTGCCATGTGTGGTTTCCTGTCTATGAGTTATAGTAGTCCCTCTACGCAACAAGAGGGAGTACATTGACATATGCTTGGGTTGGACAGACCCCAGGTCACCTCCGAAAGCAGGAGAGCATGGGTTTGGTGTGAAAACCAGGCTGTGCTACTCAGAGGAGCAGAGCTGGCAGCTCCAGCTGGGACCATTTCAAGAGAGCTCTCACACTCCAGCCAGTACCAGCACATCCCATCCTTGCACATCCCCCTACCTTCCTGAATCAGCAGCCCCCCAAATCCCTCGGGGGGGTGGTTATCACCCCTGGGGAAGCAGTTGGCATCACCTTCCCACCCTGGGAAGGCAACATCCCCACTGACATGACACTCAGCGGTGGCCAGACAGCCAGAGATCCCCTCCAGCTCCCAAGTCTTTGGTCCCAGCAATGCTGATGGGGTGGTGGGGTGGAGCAGGTCCCTTCGATGGGACGAAGAGGACGCAAAGCCAGCGTTTGCCTCTGGAACCCTATTGATTGGATTTCCTGGACAAGCCAAAAAGCCCAATAAAGGGAATTGTTCGATAATGAAAAATAGACAATTGGACTCTATTAAGTGACTGAGCCAGCAGCCAGGCTGAGTGCATTAAGGGCTTTGGCTCAGGGCCCCTGATAACTCACAGAGGAGAAGAGCAAGGGATGGCCAGGAGAGCTGGTGCTGGTACCAGTTTGCCAAGGACATTTTGGGCTGTCCCGTGCCCTGGGAGTGAGGCAATGGCTCCTGGCAGAGCTCCAGGGCTGGCACAACAGCAGCAGGGTGTGAAGGGTCTGGCAGGAGGGGCGAGTCTTGCAGGATGCCCCAGGGCAGACCCAAGGGGTGGCCGTGAAGCTTTGATGTGCTATGGGATAGTGCAACCATGAAGTAGTGTGTGTAGGGACAGAGATATGGGGGTGAGGTCCTAACAGGTTGAGAAAGGGACATGGGGACAGGCAGCTTGTAAAGACAGACAGAGGGATAGGAAAGGGGATGTGGGGATGGCGATGGCTTGCTTGCTCTCACTCTTGATGTGGGTGGATTGACCAATACTTCTGGATGGGCTACTGTCCCGAGCTTGTGGATGTGCTGTGTGGCTCCAGCCCTGCCTGCAGCGCCGAATGGTTGAGCTCCGGTCCCTGGACCACCTGTCCCTCCAGGGTGAAACCTTAGCTTGGTGCTGGGACCTCTGGCTATGTTAGTTTGGAGTCTGATATATTTTGTCCCCCTGCATGAGAAGATATCTTCTGCTGGAGCCTCGCACATCCTGCTGCCAGGTCCCCAGCCCCAGTGGCGTAAGCGGATCCCTGCGGCTCGTGGCTTGTTATGTTTCCCAGCACAGTCTGTGCCGGTTAACATGCACTTCCAGGAATTTGGAGATGCTCCTTCCAGCAGGGAGGCCCCTGGGTAAGAGATAGCATCTTCTCTCCATGACGTAAGCCCTTGCTGAGCCAAATAGCTCCGTGCCTGGGTGCTGTGCAAAAGGCTCGCCCCAGCACGTATCCCTACTGTAAAACTGCTTGCACCATGCAGCCTTTATCCTTCTCCACCTGGGACCTCCTGGGGGTTGCACAACTTCATTATGGTCAGGTGTGCATATGGTGGGGCTGATGTGAATGCCTCGTGGTTGGGGTGCTGCTTGTGGGGTAGCTCTGTGCATCGGGGAGTTCTCTGCTGCAGGGCTGGTGGTAGCCCTGGGGGAAGCCCGTGGGTGGGGGCTGAGCTCAGTGTCTTCCCAGCGGGAGGTGGTAATGCATCGGGTGTCAGCCCTGGGTGCCAGCCAGGGTGTCTTCTAACAGCGACCAGGGACCTGGCACTGCTCTCGGGCCGAGGAAGCCAAGTGGCCCCCATGGCAGGTGCCCTGCAGGAGGGGAGGGATGGGGGGACAAGAGTGGGGGATATTCGAGAACCAGGCATGGCTTGCACCCAGCTCCCTGCACCCCAGTGGTGGAGCGCAGACCTGGGGGGGGATGCTCCACTGAGATGTACCTGCCAACCAGGCCAGAAAGGATGTACACCTCCCCTCTCCAGCACTGGGAAATGGCCAAGAGGACTTTTGCATGGCTTGGATGCATAGCCAGCTTGAACATGTAGAGTGTGCAAGCATCTGTGTGTGTGCTTGTTGCTGTACATGCTTTGGGTCTGTTCTGGGCAGTCTGAGCAGTGCAGGTCCCACGTGTGCCCGTGTGTGTGCCCAGCTGGTTTTGGGTACTATTTCCATGTGTTGGGGAGTGAGAAAACTTCCCAGAACATCTCCAAGCCACTCTACCCAGGCTTGCGTCTGACGCATCCTTTCAACATTCACTTGAGTCACTTGTTTTTTCAGTTTTCTTTGCCCACACAATCCCAATTCAAACGATGTCTTAATCTCAGGTACGGACCTCAGTGGTTTTGTTTTAAAAAGCAGACATTTCCCCCTAACTTTAGCAATGTTTAAGCCAACTCACAGAAGTTAGGCTGCCGTAAAGGTATCTCTGTACTGGTAATAGGGCCAGAAGTTTCCTCCTTTCACTCTTTTCTTCTCCGCAGCATCCCTGACTTGTCCATGTTCAACATGGTCTAACTGGAATGCTGATGTTTCTCTGCAAAGATCTTTCTTGTCACAAAGGTTTTTATCTTCATCCCATACTTTGCTTTTCCCCCTTGCAACTCCCTTTCTATGTTCCAGAATAGATCCCTCCTCCAAGAGATAAGTCTAAAGTCTTCACAGAATCATAGAAAAGTTTGGGTTGAAAAGGACCTTTAAAGGTCATCTAGTCCAACTCTCAACCCTCCCTGGTTTTAGCTAAATTGTTCTTTAAGGAAAAGCTCTTCATGACTCCATCTTTCTTATATTTGTCTCCAGGAACTCCGTGCACAGATTACTAGGAGGGATGTAAGGGGACTATTTCAGGGTCACCCCTGTGCCCATGTGGCACCTTTATGGTTTTTCCTGGACTTGACCCCAAAAGCAATAGGACTTTGTCTTGTTCCAGCAGATGAATCCATTTCTGCACCTTTTTGGAGAAAAGTTGTTTTCTTGGTTACATATAACTTGGGGTCTGACTCTGCTCTCCTTTTGGGGTTATGTTTGCAATTAGCAGCCCAAGAAGGTCTCCTTGGGTCAGCCATGACCAGGACCCTGTCTGTGTGACAGAGAAATCACAGAATGTGTTTAGTGAAACCTCTTGGCACCTTGGCCCTCCTGCTGCCCAGTTAAAGAAATATCTTTGGGATGCAATGGGTTGTCCAGATCCTCACATTAAAGGGTTTCATGAGGGTAAAATCGGGCACCAAATGAATCACTCTTGGCTCCTTCTACAGTCAAGGGAGAGAGATGAGTGCCCCCATCATCCCATCCTCAGACCTGAATTCACAGGTATGAGGAGACCGTTAATTACAGCTGTGAGCAGCCTTTTCCCTCTGGAGTAATGACTTTTGCAGTGGTCCCCTCGCCAGTCCTTTGTGTTCCCTCACATCCCTCCCCCAAACCACAAGCACGAGCATCTCTATCCAGCATGCACGGAAATCTAAAATCCAGGTCCCCTAAAGTAAGTGTAATCGCAAGGGTCATTTTCAACTCTGCAGATGCTAAATCGTGCTCTGCTGACTGCTGGAAAACCTCTCCCTCTCCCTCCCAGTCCATGCAGAAGTTTTGCAACAGCAGCAAATCCCCTGATAACCCTCCTGTGCTGGAAGCAAAGCCCTCCCCAACTCAGTGCACCAATAAGTGTGCGGAGCCAGCTCTGCAGAACATCAGCTTCAGTGATATCCCTCTGTTTTCCTCCCTGCTTGGGAGCTCCAGGCAAGTGCCGTACTTCTCAGCCAGTTTCTTTCTTTAGGTCCTAATTCAGGGCAGTTTGCAAAAGGATTAGTTTCTGTTTGAAGGGGTTTTTTTTTCACGCTCCAGGATAGTATCTAGGCAGAAGAAGCAGGCAAAGGGAGAGAAAAGCCTTGCAGGGTCCCTTCCCCTATCCAGTCAAACTGACAGCCTGTGATGGTGTCAGTGGCATCAGGCTTGTGCTGGACCAGATCTAGTGGGCTCGATAGCCCCAGAGTCACTGCCCAAGTCCAGCTCTCTATGGGAACACTTTAAGTCACTTGTTGTACCAGGAGTTTGAGGTAATGCTGGTACAGCTCACGATGAACATGATGCCACACAGAGGTCTCTTCTCTCTACTCATCCTTGTCTGAGACTTGGCTTGGAGCAGGCATGAAGACACTTGGAGGCTCACTGTCTCCTGCACCTCATCCAGCTGTGGCTCTCAAGCCCCTTCGTCTCCTCTCACCCTTCATCTTTGCCTGGCTGAGAGATATCCATCCCCACTGCTGCTTTTCTACTTCCAGCCCCCAGCAACTGTTTGCTAGCCCTGGAGGAAAGTGCATGGTACAGCTCATTTTGGTACTGCTAGACTCTCTGCCTTGCATCCTAAATCCCAGTGGCTCCATCCACATGGCCTCTTGGGACAGCTCCAAACTGCTTCTTAGGAATGTTCTTGGGAACGGTGCTGGAGACTTTTTCCATCATCCCAGATCCCTGAGCACCCCTGAGCATCTTCCATGCTTTGTAAGCCAAGCTGCTCACTTTTTGCAGCAGTTCTTCCTGAAGCTCAGGGAGATACCCACGCTCTCAGGCAGGTCTCATGGCATCCTACTGTATCGTGAGTTTCTTCACTGATCTCCGTCAACAAGTTTAAATTAATCAGTGAGTCCATAAGTTGGTCCACAGCTTGTTTACCCAGCTGTTGGCTTCTGATTTAAGTCAACCTTGATTCTTGGCTCGAAGCCTCACATCAAGACCTTGCACTAGTTCAGGATAAAGGATTGCATTTCCAAGGACAGCTTCACTAAGTTAACCATGAAAAAGTCCACTTCCATATCCTTCCAGATGGCTCTTCATCTGGGCTCTGATGTTTAGTGCAGCTCTTGTTCATGCTATGCAATGGAAAGTCAAGCGGAGGAATTTGATGTGCACCAGGACCAAGGCAGGAGCATCAGCCTGGGACTGAGCCTGGAGGAGTAGGAGGAGAGAGGCAGGTAAGCCCTGTGACGCATCAGTTTGGGTACCAACTCATGGACACCTTTGTGCTCCAGTGGGTTGGGCAGATGGAGGAGGCTCTGTCTGTACAGCAACTGTCCTGCCAGGGCAAGCAGGGTTTGCTTCCAGCAGGCAGATACACTAGGTTCCACAAACACCACCAGCTCTGCAGATCATGACTGCAGAGGGACCCCAGAGCTGGTGGCTCTGATGGAGACCCTGATGCTGAGTCCAAGCAAATCTATCTCCATGCCAGGGGCAACACTGCTCACAATAAGTTGAGGGACTCCATGGTGATGTGCCTTTCTTGCTGTCTTCTCCCAGCTCCTCTGGTCCTTCTGCATTGCCTCAATGAACTCAAGTGTTCCTGATCCCAAGGAGTCCTCCCAAGGAGGAACCCTTGGGCTGGGCTGCCCAGCTCCTTTTCTGACACTGATTTCTACAGTGATTCCTGTTTCATGTCCCTTGTTTTGCCCAGGTCTGCAGTGATTTAGGGATAGTGGAAAGCATTTTCCCACCTACATCCTGCCCAAAGGAAAGGGCCCTGTAACTTTTGTCGGCTCACCTTTGAATCAGCCCCCCAGCACCCCATTTCCTCCTCTGCGATCTCTCCCTCCCTCCACAGCTCCTGCCCAGCTGGGCAGCCTCTTCCTCCTCTCCAGCTCAGACACTGAAGCGAGTGCAGCCTTGGGTCAAGTGTAATCATTTTTATAGAGCTGAGGATCAATAGCCGCTTGAGATAAATGCTGTGTGTCAGAGTCCCCCTCAGATCCTGGAAAGCCAAAGCAACACGACATGAAAGAGCACTTACTATATTACTGCTGCAGGTGGGTGGAGTGGCCAGAGCTCGATGCCAGATGCCTGGCAGAGCTTTGGGAGAGGTGGCAGGATTCCTGCACGGCCTCCCTGGGGGTAGGGGAGAGCATCTCTACTGCTGCATAGCCCTTCCCTCTGCCCATCTTTCCCTGGCCGCAGGTGTGTCCCTGTATTACAGAGCACAAACCTCAGCTGCAAGGACATTCAAGGATGGCTTCATCCCAAGCAAGGAAAGGCAAGGAAAGCATCACAGATACTTATAAATTTAGCGCCATTCTGATCCAAAACCTGTCTTTGACAGGTTCTCCTGTGGTATATAGTCTACTGCCTGTTTGGCTCTCCTGCGTTCCTGTGGGCTGTTAGAAGAGCTGTAGTCCCTCGCCTCTCACCTGAGATTGCCAGGGACATACAGCTAGATCCAGCCCCTGCAAAGCACTTTGGGAGAAGGTGTTGGACAAGTGTCAACAGGAAAACTCTGGGAATACTCTAATCTGGCTAATAACCCTCCTGGGATGGAACCAAATCTATTTTGGGCAACAGATTGTTTGAAGACAAAAATGTGGGGATGTGACAGAGGTGGCTGGATGAGGATATCTTGTGACAGTTTTCCTTTTATTCTTGCATGATGCTTTCTGTGGTGCGGTGTGGTTGGTATGTGGCTTGTTGTGGATGTGTGGCATTTGCCTAAGTGGACTGAGAGCCTTGTCATCTGAGCCTTTTGCCTCCCTCTCCAGTCTCTGGCCCCTCTGTAGCTATTGCAATGGAGTTGTGCTCAGGAACTCAATGCAGGGGGTTTCTAAGTGCTCAGAGGTTTATATTCTGCAGGAAGAGCAACAGCTCATATCACCCACCCCACCATGTTCATGGGTGTCCTGTCCAGACCATACTGGGAAAGCCTTAGCCCTCCATAGCCTGGTCCAGCTTGGCTTGGGAAATGAATATTGCTGCTTGGCCTGGTAAGATGCAGCATCATAAAGTTGGCATAGGAGCCCAAAGAATGGACAAGCAGTGGATCTCATGACTGCCATCCATCCCTGGGTAAGTTTCTGCATCCAGTACTCATCTCTCTAACTGGTTTCCTGTGGTGGTGGCCGTGAGTGGGTTGCTGCAGCAGGACTGGAGAAATGAGAAGCAGAGTTGTTCTCCATGGACACTTAGCCCCTTTGGGTGGGACACCGTAGGGTGACAATTAGAATTAGGGTCTGTTAAAGAGGCATTTTATAGCAGCATCCTTTTGAAAGAGAAGTTGTTGTCCATTGCAAGAGAGATCAGTTCTCAGTGGGGCTTTGTCTGCGCCAATCCCATTGCTCCCCAGTGGCAACC
Source organism: Limosa lapponica baueri (assembly GCA_002844005.1). Lineage (NCBI taxonomy): Eukaryota > Metazoa > Chordata > Aves > Charadriiformes > Scolopacidae > Limosa > Limosa lapponica. Next base: position 98,487 of record KZ506883.1, on the reverse strand, counting down.
AGCATCAGGATGGGGATGTGGGGGAGCAAGGCTGGGTGCATGTAGCAAAGCAATGAAAGTGGGTGAGTGCAGTTTGAGGTGGCTTAGACTTGCTGAGCAACTGCTCATGCAGCCACCTTTCAAAGCAGAAAAGCTTCAGACAGCCTAAATGTTTTAGCTCGGTATAATTGAGAACTGAAGTGCCCTGACAACAGGCAGGATGCATGGGGAGCCCATCCATCTCACCTCCATCCATTTCTGGTTAGTTTATCCGGTGACCCATCCATACATCAAACCATTTCTAATCCATCCTCTCACTGCTGCAGAGGAAGGTTTGACAGGCAGAGAGGGAAAGTGCCAGGTCATCACTTCTATTATTTTTGCAAATGAATTTTATGTATGTATATTTAGGTACGTATATACAATCCATTGTTATCTACTAAAGAAAGACATTTAAATCCATAGGAGGTATCACTGGGGCCAAGATCTTACCAAACAGAAAAAGTAATGCAGAACACAGCAGCTCTTCAAGCCCAGAGTCCCATTCACTCCCTGTCTCCTTCCTACGCCACCATGCAGTGACTTTGGAGGCATTTCCACGTGGATTCCTCGTGGCAGAGGCTAAGCTTCCTCAGCTTCTTAACTGAGAAGATGCCCCCTTGCCTCCTTTGCACACATGAGACCCTTGTGGGACATCTGAACCATATACTTGCTCTGACCAAGTCTGGAAGCTTTGCATCTCTCAGGCTGTTGCAGATGCTACTGTGAGAGAGCTGGGGTGGTCTGGTGTCAGCCCTGTCAGACACAGATCCGATCCCAGGGGAGGTTTTGCCAGTGAAATGCTCCCTCTCCACTTCTTTTTCTCCTTCTTCTGGGGTTAGACAGGTCCAGCTGGGTCTGCTCCTCCATTTGTCTCCCTAAGGTCCCCTTCCATCTCTGATTGTGGCTTTCTGGATCTGGGTCCTTGTCCTAAGCACAGTGGTTGTTTCCCCTCCTCATTGCTGATTTGGTCCTGACTCCCCCTGTCCTTCTCCTGGACCTGGCTGCACACACAGAGCACAGGCAGCCAGTTCGTAAAACATCAGTCTTGCAGAGAGGCTACTCTTCCATGCTTTAGTTAAATTGCCTTGTTGTGCCTCAGTTTCCCTGCTATGGGTCATGAGTTGTGTTCCTGCCCCTACAAGTCTCACAGCCTTAGTGCTGGCAAAGACCATACCCCATCTCATAGCTGCCTGTGAGAGTTTGGTCCCTGCATGATCTTTCATGCCTCAGCAAGACTGACTAAACTTTAATACCTTCCCTTCTCCTCCTCCTTGCTGGTGCTCACCTGATGGACACCCATCTCTTGGCCCCAAACCAGTTGGGCGTCGGTTGCCCTGTGTTGCAGATGAGGAGACCCAGTCTGTGTCTGCATTGCAAGGTGTAAAACAGGCTCTGGAGCGTGAGAAGCACCGTCCCATGGTGTGTCCAATCCACACAGCTGCCCCCTTGCCTGGGGGCCTGGTGTTATTTGATGACCCTGAGCCACAGCGGCGTTGAACATCTCACACCGTCCAGCTATCCATCACCATCCCCAACGGGGGCATCCCATCCACACTGCCCATGGGTACAACCCTGGCTGCACACCCACCCCTGGCATTGTATCTTCTTACCCAGGCTAAAACCATGCCAGGAACCCTCATAGCAATTCAGCTGCATGGAAGATGTTTCCAAATGATCACAGAATTGTCTAGATTGGAAGGGACCTTTAAGATCATCGAGTCCAACCATCAACCTAACACTGCCAAAAAATACAACTAAACCATGTTCCTAAGCACCCTGTCTATAACTGGTCTGTCTTGTTGGGGCACCCAGTGTAATGGTCTATGTGATGTGTGATGAGTGGTACCCACCAGACTCACAGGACCCAGAAACATCAAGCTTTGATGGGGTGGAATATGACCAAGGTGGGTTTTCTGCATGTGGGATGGAGTTCCAGCATCTGGCACAAGCTGGGGGTCTCAACACCATGGGTGACTGGTGGGGGAGATCATGATCAGGCTGGAAAGCCAGGGCTGGGACAAATAAACCCACAGAAAACCTGCTCAGTGGCCGTTCAAAGCAGTAGGAAGCTGGGCATGGCCTCTCCCCCTCCAGCAGCCTGCAGTTAAATATCGACAAGGGAGGACTGTTTTTAAGGGATGGCTAATTTTATGAGCAATCATCAAGGAATGCGGGGATGCCACTATCTCATCCAATATCCTGTCTCTGAGAGCATCCCCTCCCATCTGCTCCAGAGGAAGGAGTCAGTCCCTGTAATGGACACTTATCCAATAATATGCCAATGGGGGCAGTTTCTTGCTAACCTCAAGTGGTTAGTGTTTGGCGTGTGTCCTGAAACACAACACTGACATCCCTCATAAATATTTATCCCAGCTGCTGGGGCTGTGTAGGAGATGTTGGACTATCTACAGCCTTTTGTGGGAGTTTTCAAAGCGCTTGTTTCAAAGAGAGACCCGGTGCCTCCGTGTGCTCAGGGCAAAGTGCAGCTCCTGAGTCAGCTCCCATCTGCTGCCATGAAAGTCTCTGGGGAGGAAACACACCCGGGAACGTGTTGGGGTGCAGTCACTGTCATCTGGATTTACATACTAACCGGGACCATGGCATGGACCTTCAGTCACCGTCCATAATTGTCAGCAGAGGGCTTAACACCGTGTGCTCCCGGGCTGGCTGCCACAGACCTGGGTGGCTTGTGGACACGGTTGAGGGCTGGCAGAGACCAGGGTGGTTTCCCGGGCAGATGCTACGGATGAGGCCACCATGCTGATCTGTCAGTGGAGACAATCAAATATCACACTCCAGGGCTTGACCCGCACGTCTCCAGGGTTCAGGAAGGCATTGCCCACTGGGACTGGGAGGCCAGGGAGCAAGGGTGAGGTCAGGGCTCCGAAGGTCTTGTTTCTTCCCATGTTACAGGCTCTTTTGGCACGATGTGTGAACATGCCGGGCTCCGTGGTGATGCTATGTCTTGTCCCTAGGGACCCTGCTGTGTGTTACAATACCCAGGCTGTGGACCGCAATGTGCAGGAACATGAGGCAATCCTCCCACTACTCTTTACTGGGAGAATATCGCTTTGATTTCTGCCACTGGACAGACTCTCCTCCCCCTGTTTTTCTCCCCAGTTTGCTTTGAGCCTCCCCCAAGGGACACGCTGCTGGGAGTCACAGCAGAGCCCGAGGTGATGCCTGGCAGACACCAGATTTGCCCATGCCCCAAGGCTGGACCCTCTCCCCTCCTGCTTCTGGACACAAGCGTGCTCATTTGTGGTGCGGGGGTGCAAGGGTTAAGCCACCCCAGTTGCCCTTGTCCTCTCGGAGCAATGAATTAGTCTCATCACTCAATCCAGGTCCTCCCCCCAGTAGCAGCACCCAACGCAATCCTCCCTCCCCCAGCTCCCGGGGGCAGCCAAGCCTGAAGCCCCTCTCACTTCCCACCAGCGTGAACGAACAATGTTATTCTGCACCGAGGCAATTACCTTCATCTAATTAAAACCAAGGCGTGTGCCATCCCTCAATGACACAGGGGTGGAGGTGGTGGGGAGCAGGGAAGGCTGCCTGCTTTATGCCCCCTCTTTCCATCCCTTCTCCACCTCCCTCCCTGGCCCCCCTAGTTCCCTGGGGGACTTTGCTATAGGGCTACTCCCCATAGGGAAAGCCCCAGAAATCTCAGAAAGGTGGGCGGGGGGAGGGGAGGGGGAATGGGAGGAGGGACAGAAAATAGGTTGATGCTAATGATTTTGCAGAAGGTGCCTCTGTGTGTGTGTGTGTGTGTCTGTGCTCACATCAGCTCTGGGGGTCTTTGTCCCATCCTTTCCTCCCACCCCTCCCCTACAACCCTTTAACAGCCATTCAGCTCCAGAAGCTCTTGATTGACTTTAAATGTAATTAAATCCTAAGCACGCCGAGCGGCATAATTCAGGGAGGTTTCATTGCCCATCAGAGAGCGTGAGGGAGTGGAGACAGAGAGGTGTTAATAATGCACTTTTTATTGGCGTGCGATTGGAAGAGGTTCAGGGGATTTGTGGGGAGGGAGGTGTTTGGGGAGGAGCCTTGGACCAGGCAGGGGGGGGTTGGGGTCAGAGAGGGTGAGTCTGGGTTTTTCAGCTTCAATCCCAAAGGGCCTGGGAGGGATGGGGGGTGTCCCATGTGAGTCAAGTAGGGTGTCCCTGAGGCACTGCTACCCCTTAGGAGCACTGCATCTTTAGGTCACTCCCCCAAGGGATTATGCAATCCTAGAATGGTTTTGGCTGGAAGGGACCTTAAAGATCATAGAGTTCCAACTTCCCTGCCATGGGCAGGGACACCTCCACTAGAGCAGGTTGCTCAAAGCCCCATCCAGCCTGGCCTTAAACACTCCCAGGGATGGGGCAGCCACAACTTCCCTGGGCAACCTGTTCCAGTGCTTCACCACCCTCACAGTAAAGAATTTCTTCCTAATATCTCATCTAAATTTCCCCTCTTCCAGTTTAAAACCATTACCCCTTTTCCTGTCACTTTTTTAGTTTAAAACCATTCCTCCTCATCCTATTGCTCCACTCCCTGATCAAGAGTCCCTCCCCAGCTTTTCTGTAGCCCCCTTTAGGTACTAGAAGGGGTTCGAAGTTCTCCCTGGAGCCTTTTCTTCTCCAGGCTGAACCCCCCCAACTCTCTCAACTTGTCTTCATAAGAAAGGTGCTCCACTCCTCTGATCATCTCCGTGGCCTCCTCTGGCCCCGCTCCAACAGGTCTATGTCCTTCTTATGTTATAGAATAATAGAATCATGGAATCATAAAATTGTTATGGTTGGAAGAGACCTTTAAGATCATCAAGTCCAACTTTTAATCTAACACTGCCAAGTTACTGCTAAACTACGTCCCTCAGCACCACATCTCCACATCTTTTAAATATCTCCAGGGATGGCACCTCAACCACTTCCCTGGGCAGCCTCTTCCAATGTTTGATAATCCTTTCAGTGAAGAAATTTTTCCTAATCTCCATCCTAAACCTTCCATGGCGCAACTTGAGGCCATTTCCTCTTGTCCTATTGCCTATTACTTGAGAAAAGAGATCAACACCCACCTCTCTACACCCTTCTTTCTGGTAGCTGTAGAGAGCAATAAGGTCTCTCCTCAGCCTCCTTTTCAAGAGGCTTAACAACCCCAGATCCCTCAGCCACTCCTCACAAGACTTGTTCTCCAGACCCCTCACCAGCTTCCTCGCCCTTCTCTAGACACGCTCCAGCACCTCAATGTCTTTCTTGTAGTGAGGTGCCCAAAAGTGAACATAGAACCTGAGCAGGTTGAAGGTGACTTCAAGGTTCATAAATGTTAATGCTTTTGAAGGCTTTGCTGTCACAGCCTTGTTTGCAGATGCTTTTTGTTGCAAAGATGGATTCAGTGGTGTAATGGTACCCTCCAGTCTCTAACCTGTTGTACATAAGCCTGGAAGAGTTTTACTGAGCTGTGTTTAAGACTGGATTTGGAGCCATTACCAGCAGAGAAACAGTGAGACCTGGGGAAGGTACTGTTGGTCCACACTGGTGACAGCAGGCATGTCTGGATGCATGTCAGCTGACATGCAATGCAACTGACATCAGTGGAGAGGACAAGGCATAAGCACCGGCTACACAGACAAATATTTGTGTAAAGTCTACACAGGTTTTGGAAATTGTGCCTGTTAGTTAAAATTTATGCTTGGGCATGGCCTTGAAGGTTCAGAACCAAAATATTTGGGTTCTTCTTTGTGCTCAGACTCTGTGCTTCTGCTTGAGTTTCAGTGTCTGCCAGGACTCATTTGTGTGACCCATGGCAAGTCAGAGCCTCTTCTTCCACCTTTGTTCTTATTGTGCTTTGAGATCCATGGGTGAAAATGTGGGATGAGGGCTGTGGATCAGTATTTCCTTGGGAATGAAGGCATGTCTGAAAAGTTTGGGAGTGCAGAAGGTCTGGTTTTCAGAAGGGCGGTAGCTCAAGGGACATTTCTAGTGGTGGAAGCTGATTTAGGGACCGTGTTTCCAGAGGAAAGAAGTCATCTCACTGTTTGTTGCATGTGCTCTGAGAAGCAGATGTTGCCTGGAAAGGAATCTCTGAATTATAGAATAATTCAGAATTATAGATATTCAAAGGAGAGCCACAGGGTGATGAGACCTGGACACCACACCCTCTGTCACCTGCTGGTTTGTCCTTTTCAGTTGCCAGGTTTAGAGGTCTGTCTGGGCCAATGTCTGTCCGGGCCAACGTCTGTCCAGGCCAATGTCTGTCCCTGTGACACCTTGCATGGTACCTTGCTGTTTGCAGGAGAAACACCACCTCTCCAGCTCCGTCTTTCTCAGCTTGGAAGAAGACCCTAAGAACAACCTGACTGACACATCAAAGCAGTCAGTTGAAGCCCTTCAAGAAGCATTTACCCTTGATGCTCCTGGTGTTTTGCTCCTGTGGCCACCCAGGAGCCAGAGGTTGCATGGGACCATCAACCAGCCCAGGAAGCCTGTGGAGCAGAGGGTGGGAACTGCAACTGAGAAGCCACCAGCTACCAGAGGGCTGGTCAACAGGGTCAGGGAAAGCAGTGCCAGGTGTGGAGTGAGTCCCCATGGCTGGTTAGGCCAGGCAGAGCCCACTGGAGCAGCTGATGGGGCGGCAGGGGGGTGGGGAGTGGATTAAAATTCTCGTTTCTTCACGCTGGGTGAGAATGATACAGTGGATTAGGCTGGGAGCTGCTCCTGGCTGCGGTGCTCTGCTGAATTAGCAACATGTTTGAATGAGATAAAAGGGGCAGCTTACCCCATCGCCCTCGTTCCACTAATCCCACTACAGCTGTGAAATGAATAGCAGCAGATCCGCTTTACTCCCTTCACTGACTATTTTCTACACTTGAGACCGATGCAGCTCTGTGCCGCTTTACCAAACCTGGCCCCGCAGGCATATTCCTGCTCTGGCCAGATGCTCACTCTTCTGTGAAGGCCACCTATCCCGGACCCTCTTGGAACAGGGGACTCTTGGCAGAGCATGAAGAACCAGAGAGTGGGGCTGGTAGCCCTGGGCAGAGCCTGTCCACTTCACTATGGCCTTACAAGGGTCCTTGTCACCCTGGTGTCTGGCCACTGATGTGTTGAAGGTGGGAAAAGGCAGCCCTGTTATAGCAGGTCACCTCAGCAGCATGTAGGCGGTGAGTGTTTCTCACTGGGAGCATGTTTGTCAACTTAACTGAGGATGCTCCTTGGTCCTGCAGCTGAGGCTGACTCTGGCTGGCTCTACTCCCACCCCACCTCTGCTTTCCTGATGGCACTTTGCCTTGTGGTGGCATCTCTTACTTGTTCATGGTCATCCCAGTCTGAAACTGATCACACAAGGATGTGGGTAATGTCTCCCAGTGATGGAGGTGGTCCCACCAGCTTGCTAGTGGGCAGACCACAGGGCATACAGCAACCTCAAAGGGTCAAGAATGTCCTAGTGCATTTTATTCTCTTTCAAGTGCATCTCAGTATGGTTCAGACCACCTTTTCTCACAAGGATGTGTGTGTTTCAGCTCAGACCTTGTGATAACTTAGGACCACAATGCCCCATCTCCATTCCTGCCAAAAAAGGTTTCTGAAGGAAGATGACAGAAGATGACTGTAAATACCCAGGTAAAGATGCTCTGCAGTGCTAGAGCTTGGAGCAAGGGGTTGCAACCACTTTCTGGGTCTGTTGACCTTCTCCTGGAACTGAAATGGGTTATCACATTGTTATCACAGTGAGACAACAAAGGGATGTCACTCCGCTGGAGCTGGTGAGCTCCTAGGTGTTCTTCTCCCAGTCGCTTGAAGGCTTCCTTCTGTTTTGGGAGTCTTCACATAAAATTCTCCATCTGAGTAGGGTGTGTAGGCTTGTATTACAACCAGAAGTTTAGATCTGTGCAATCCACAAGGCTGAGAGAGTAAATTGCCCACCCAGATGTAGTTTTCTGCTTTAGCAAGAGTGGAAAAGTTCCCTCAGCTCCTCTAACTGTGTCAGCTCATTCTCCACCAATGGGAAATTGGGCCTGCGATGGTGATGTCTCCACTGCAGACACACCGTTTAGCCAGATGAATGCCATCAAAATGCCTTTTATCCAGATCTCCACGACATGGGTATATAAAACACACCTACTGTAGGACTGGACCCATCTGATTGCAGGCGAGGTCTTCCAGGTTTGGAAGCAGGAAGGCTGGAAAAAGTTTGGTGTGTTTTCCTCAAAATTCTGCATATGCAGATTCAGAAATAGTTCAGCTGGAAATAGCTGTTCCAGACAGACGTTAAAGAGATCCCACAAGGAACCAGGACGGTGTAACGCATCCCATGGAGAGGGACCTCCAAAACACCAGTTCCCATCTGTGAAGGTGGAGGTTGATCTGAGTCCATCAGTGCACAAAACCATCACCTTTGTTGATCCAGAGCTGCAATTAGTTGAAGTTTTCCTGCAGTTACAGCTTAATTTCAGCATGATGAGTTCAAAAGTGTTTGCCTGATGAGCAACTCTGATCCCCTCATCTCCAGGGATGGCTGGTCCCAGATGCAGCCCCTGAAGAACAGCCTCCTAACAGCAAGGTGAGGCAGATGATCTGGCCCTGGTCTGGGTTTGTATGTTGGGTTGGATTCAGCTCCCTCAAAGTTTGTTGGCACCGAGTTTGCAGCACCATCTGCAGAAGGTCGTGCTGGATCCTTCAGGCAGAAGGGATGTTGGTGTGAGGTTGTCCTGAACAGAGATGACACCTTGCCCAAAGGTCCCACTCTATTCTTCTTGTCCACTGCTTGGAAATTGAGATAATCAGATGAAGGTGCACATTTGCATCTCCATCCCAAAAGGTGGGTCCTGTTTGTATGTCAACACTCGCCATTCCCCTCCACATCCTGCTGGCCCATGGTCCCCAGTGAGGTGGCATCCTTCACATTATCAATTTCAAAGACGTCTTTATTAACAGAACAATGGAAGAATAAGCACTTTCCTTTATTCATTTACCCGCTGTCTGATAATATCATATTGATGATAATTTTCCTTTAATGGACCATTTGCAGTAATTATGATGCAGCGGGTGAGTAATTGTATCTGACGCCCGATGCCTCCTACGTAACTCTGCAAACTTAATTCACTTGATTGTCTGAGAGGGAGGGAGAGAAGGAGTGCGACAGAGAGGGGACTGTCTCACAGGCCTCTCTCCCCTCCCAAACGATCAGTCGAGCAACTTATTGCTTCTTGTGCCTCTGTAGCCCACAGACCTTTGAAGAATTTGCTTCAGTGACTCCTGTTCCATAAGGTGACATGGTCCTTTCCCTTTCCTAGCGATTCCCAAATTGTATCATCTCCTTTGCAAACTCATGTTCTCCATTTTCACCCTTCAGCGTGACTTTCTACCTTGCCTGTTGGTTGAGCCATCCACTTGGATGAAGGAGATGGTGAAGGCTGTCTCTCCTACAGGCACCGCTTTGCACTCTTTGTATTACGTATCTTGTTTCTAGAGGGACTGTGGTCTGTGCCCTTCATGGAAGCTGCCCTCCAGGGACCCCAGGCAGGGAAATTGCTGCATTTAATGATGTGTATGATAGTGACACCTAGAAGAGAGGCTCCGAGCCTTGAAAAGTCAGAAGAGAAACATATTCCTTGTCCCAGCTGCTCATCTTCCTGACTATGGCAGCATGTTGTGGCCTCCGTCAGTTATTGCTATGCGCGATTCACTGCAACCAGTCCTGTTCTTGGGTGTCTTCCTTTAAAAAGTGCCAAATAACCTTTCCAGATGTGGGATAGGCCCATGCACAGGTTTTGCACTGTTCCCTCCTCCCCTATGGCTTGCTAGGACTCTGTGGGGAGCAAAAAGCAGACCTCCAAAGTGGCTTGCAGCCCTCTCTGACTGACAGCAAGGACCATTGCTCAATGCCAGCTTTCTGTGCGTGGTATCTCTGGTTGCTTCAGGAACTTATGGGGTCTGGGCAACCCAGCAAAGATGATGTGGTGCTGGGGGAGGTGCTGAGCTCTGTTCCAGGCTGCACTTTGTAAGCTGAATCAGCCCCAGGAGCAGCAGGCAGTGACACCTCTGTGATGGTTTCTGTGTTAACCAGAGTGTTACTGCACAAAACCACTCAGCTGTTAACACCTTTGGGTGCAGAGTGTGGAGATGTCCCAGACGACAAGCTCCTGAAAGAGTTGAATGGCTATGGATCAGCTACCCCAGGCTGCAGGCAGTGTTCACAAGGCTGGTGGGAGTGTGGACCTCATGTTACTTCACTGTTGTGTTGCCCTCCCCTACCCACAGCTGGTCTGGACACAGCGTTGCTTCAAGAAATGCTCTGGGAATCCATCCATGATCCCTTTCCTGACCTCCCTCCTGCTTACCTAGTGTAACATCTGGACCTGGTGGGGTGGAGTGACTTCTGCAGATGAGCAGTGATTGGAGAGGTGGTATGGGGCCTCCAGGTGAAATGTTATCATTGAAAAGCATCAGACAAACAAAATCTGTTCCCTTCCAATTTCCCAGGCTGCCCAAGTCCCTCCAGTTTCCAGGCAGTCAATAATACTTCTGTTGAACACCTTGGGTAGGGCAGGAGGACGGGCTTGCAGAAGACAGCTGCTCACACCCCTGCTGGTGCTGGATAGATGTGGCTGCGGAGAAGTCCTTGATTCCTGTCCTTCTCCTGTCCACACCTTTCCACGCAAACCATCCAGCAGATAGAGCCTGAGTGTGCTGCATCACTTGCTTGACACTGAACCACTTGGTCAGGTGATGGTTCTTTCCTGTGGGTCCTTCTCTGCAGGCAAGAAGGACCTCAGGGAATGAGCCTCTGGAAGGCTCCATGTTCAGACCACCTCTGTGAAGAAAACATGTCCCCCTGCTGTAGTCCAGCCCTAAAGTCCATGGGAAAGCTCTGCCTGCGGCTGAACTCAGTGCTAGAACCAGGACCTGTGCTTGAGGGAAAAATAAGCCATAGTATGATGTGATTAACTGTGAGTGGGGTGCAGCCAGCAATATATCCTTGCTCAGTAGAAAGGAACTGGGAAGCAGTCCATCCCAAATTGGAAGCTGTTGGCCCAAGTCTCTTTGGAAGTCATGCCAGAACCAGCACCACGTGAGTACAAGGCGCTGGCGAGGAGTTGAAGTGGATCAGCTGAAGTTGGGGATGGGCTGAAGTTGTGTGTGTGGGGGATGAACACGGATGCTGGTGCATGATGTTCTTGGGAGCAATGCAACCGGCCTGCTCAGATCTGTGGGTTCATCCTGTGGGAGCTGGGGCTGCAGGGAGAGGAGCAGAAACTCAGAAATTTGGACAGGCAGAGAATCTGGGTATGTTCTTAAAGCAGGGCAGATATAGAAACATCAGGTTCATCATTATTCTTGAAATTGGATTGGAATGGAAATGAATATTTCTTTATGTACTTCAGCAGATTGCCTATTTGGGGGAAAAAAATGACTGGCCAATTGAGATGTTTGGTTGTGAGCAGGCTGCAATATTTTGTTTCAATTAGGAATGTTCCAAGTTGGATGCAAGTTTTGCCTTTTTTTCTTTTTCTTTTTTTCAAGATGAATTTGAATAGTTGTTCCCAGCTGCAAAATGAAAATGTCTTTTTTAATGCATTTCATTCTATTTTTAATTTCTTGGAATTAGGAAGGGAACTTAAGCACCAAAAATTCAATGAAATTGAAATGTGTCTGAGAAATGCTCCGATATCGTTAAAACTCAATTTTTTGGCTATAAGAGATTTTCGGTAGAAAACTTCTCCCCAAGCTCTGCTCTCTGGGAGATTAGTGAGTGATAAACTCTATAGCTACGTCTAGATCAACTGATGTCTTTTTGCCATTTGCTGCAGAGATCTGGGGAGAAGAGCAACCCTCCTCCTATCTCCTGATTTGTGTCTCATCCTCACTGAGGGATTGCCTCTGAGTTCAGCATTTCCTCCTGGGCTTCATTTCTGCAAATTAGCTGTTAAGAGAAATGAAGGTCTTAGATTTTCTCATGTGCGCGGCTCGGTCTATCTACCCATCCATCTCCCTCCATTTCACGGAGCTAAAACAGCTCTCTGTTTGGTCCAGCTTTCCTCACCCATGGGAAATTGTTCATGGGAAAACGAAATGTGATGCTCTTGGGCCCACGCGGTTGAGTTTTGCCTCTGTTTCCCGGGGATAGAACAAGGGGTTCTGGGACTTGTTGTGAGATCTCCATGGTTCAGACAGCTCCTGGAAGTACTAAGCACAGATTAGCCTGAGCAAATGTCCTTCTCCATTGGGGACAAGCATTTGCAATGCTGCTTCTGGTAAGCCTGGATGGCTTGAGGTGGCCAGTCTCAGATCTTCACGGTGAGCTGTGGTAAGCAGAGCCATCATGTGAATCCTGGTTGGGACACTACGTGGAAGCCACACTGGAGTCCTCCTTCCCTCTGTCCTCTGGAATCTCCTTCTCTGGAGATATCCAAAACTTGGTTGCATTCCTGTGCAACCTGCTCTAGGTGAACCTGCTTTGGCAGAAGGCTCAGACTAGATGATCTCCAAAGGTCCCTTCCAACCCCTACCATTCTGTGCTTCTCTTCTTTTGGATGTTGCATGTGTCAAACTAAATTAGCCCAATTTAGTAGCCCAGGTGAGGGTTGCTCTTCCATCTCAGGTGCCTCTTTCCCTCATGCCTGAGACCACGCTGTAGCAAACTATGTTATATGAGATGGAGTTAGAGAGCAGCTTAGGAAGGCCACATCTAGAAAGCCACAAAGTTTCTCTTAGGCAGTGCCTTTGGCAGTGTCAGGACCTTGTGCACTTGGATGCGATGACACACCAGGGTGTGGATCTACCTCTGGCTGCAGTCCTACCTGGATGCTGTGTTAAATGTTAATGCCTGCATGGGATGCTGCTGTGGGAAGCACAGTCTGGGTGTGTGAGGTGCCACCCCTGGGGCCAGGCTGTCCCAAACCCTGGGGGTCAGCACTGGTTGGGGACCACAAGCCAGACAAACGTGAAGGCAGTGCAGCCCATGCATGCAGAGCATATGCATACACACCTCACAGGAGAAACAGCAGCCAACGTTTGCTTTAGGAACAAAGATCTGGCTTCCCTGCCCCATGTGCAGAATACGACCAGTCCTTCCCAAATCACAGTCCTTGCTCTGTGGAAACCAGCAAAATTTTATGAGAATTAACAGGAAACCTGTTCATTAGCCCAGGAGTGTAATCGTAATTTAGATTGGCATTGGGTGACAATTATTTTTTTTTCTTTGCCCTCCGTGATCTTCATAGCAGAATAAGGTAGATCTGGACCCTGTGTGTTGCTGAAACTCCAATCAGAACTGGGCATGATTTGTATTTGAACAGGCTTTCTTTAGGATTAATGGTTATTCCTCCTCTTCTCCATTACTCTTTATAACTGAAAGATTCTCCTTCAGTGAAGGCTGAAGGATACAGCCACTTGCTAGGACGAAGACCTCCCTCTAAAGTGTTGGTTCCCTTTTTTGTTCCTGATAGGACTGAAATTGGTGCTGCCCTTAGACTGAAGTAATTTTGAGAAAATTATGGGTGCCCTTTATTTTTCTGAATGGGATCAAGCCATTCACAACATAAGGGATCACCACCCTCTCCCATGGGACTGTGGCATCAGTCCTAAAACACAGTTAAAGTTGGCAGTTCATATCAGTAATTATGGCAAAATAAATTACAGGGATGTTACAATTATCCTGGAGCCAAGGGCAATAAACCTAGACATGTAGAGTTAATGTTAAACTTAAAAGAAATCCAATATGTTAAGATGTAGAGTTTCCCAGTATCCAAAGAGCCTTAACTCTGCCCTTGTCCAGGCCCTCTAGTCTTCTAATCACTTTTCAAGTCATTGAGAATTGGTAGAGAATCTATATTTTCTTTTTGAGGATGAATATGAATATTTTCTCCTATACTCTTTCACAAAGGAAAGCCTTTTAAGAGTCACTAAGTTTATTTTCTTCTCTGATTCCAAGGTTCCTGATGAGGGAGAAGTATGTTTCTACAGAATAGGAAAATGTTTATGTCAAATAATGGCAAAAAAATTTACCAAAAAGCTTAAAATTATTATACCCCCTCCTTCATCAAATCAAATATAATTGAATATTTTAAACTCTTGCACAATTTGGCAGTAAGAACTAGCTGGGAGGAAACTGTACAGCAGGTAAAGTCTTTTGGGAAACTCTCCTCAGATATGGCTCATTTAATGTCCTGTGGAAATCTTCCACATTCCATGTGTTGGGCCAAGAGATCTGGATGATGAAGATCTCCTGGTGAATCTCGGAAGGAAATGGGAATAGGAGAGAAAGGACTAAGAGTGGTTGGGGACAGCCTGGGACTGTGGTGAGATACTCAGGTGTGGCCTGGATGTAGCAAATACATCCTCTGAATTAAAAGAAAATTCCTGTCATCTCTTGATTCTGAGGACAAAAAGAACAAGAAGCCACTGCCCTTCTTTGATACCGCAATGTATATGCTCCATTTCCAAGGGGCCACCAATGGTTCCCTCACCCCTCATCCACATCTATGGGGATTCTCAAAGCTCTTCACCTCAATAAAAGTACTTTTGGTGTCTTGGTGCCAGCCAGGAAGAAGTTCAAGGACTTCCAGCAGGACCATCTTGCTGCCGGTGAAGCACACAGCCTTTGGGAATGCTGGTAGCTCCCACATTCTGCACAAGGTCTTGATGGCAACATCAGCTTGTCTGCTGGATTTATCCTTGGCTGGTCAACTGAGAAAGAGTAACCACAGATGACTAATGTAACCTGGAGGCTGCCATAGAGCCTTTCTGGGGACAACATCGGTGCTAACTGAGAAGGGCAAGGTTGTGCCTGCAAGTCAGGCTTATAGGTCAGAATCTACATGTCTTTCAGGACCCACAGAACCCATCATCTACATTGGTATTAAACCTGCAATGAAGAGTTCATTCCTGAATTGCCTACAATCAACTCCCGAAACAACAGACAGTACAAAAAAAAAAGGGGAGAATAGTAGTTTTGCTGCTCAGGTGAGCTGGGGAGAAAAGGGGAAGATCTAGCAGCATTACTGAAGGACTCTGAACCCCCCAAAACTTTGTGCTCACGTTGACCTGAATACCTCAGTTCAGGCTGCCCATCAATCCCATCTGGCGATTGGTCTCTTTTCCCAAGTAACAGGAGACAAGACAAGAGGAAACAGGCTGAAGTTGCACCAGGGGAAGTTTAGGATGGGTATTAGAAAAAAAATTTACACTGAAAGAGTTTTCAAGCACTGGAACAGGCTGCCCAGGGCAGTGGTGGAGTCACCATCCCTGGAGGTGTTTAAAAGACGTAGACATTGTGCTTAGAGATATGGTTTAGTGATGGTTTTTGTCAGTGTGAGGTTGATGGTTGGACTCAATGATCTAAAAGGTCCCTTCCAACCTAGACAATTCTATGATTTTATGATTCTATGATTCTATCTATCCTCACAACAAAAGACTTTTGTGTGTTGCCTTCCATCTTCTTGCATGGGATGCTCTCAAGACAAACGGGATGGACCAAGAGCGGGGCCCCTTCCCCATCTGCTCCGTGCATTCCTGTGCATGCTGTGATGATCAAAGGCCCTGGGCACTCATGCTAAAAGATGAGCAGTATGAACAGGCAGGAGAGATCAACCTGGCTTGCTCCAACATGGTTGTGTAAATGCCCCCTCGTTGGGTTAGGTCAACCCTATGGCAACATATGCAACTCCCACTGGTACGCTGACAGGTCAATGCCATCTATTTAGAAAGAGTGACAGATATTTTTTGGGCGAAACACCTTCCCACGTGACATTTGTATATGAACAATGCTTGTTCCACTGCTCTCTGGAAGCAGTAAAATCCCTGGGCTTCTCTTTTATCTTTGGCAAAGAGCAGGGTCAGGACCAAGAAAAAGAGGAAGCCAAGCCAAACCCACCATCCTGCATCTTATTTGAGACCCCCTAGTAGCTTGGCTGCCTCTCCCTTTCCACTCTGCCAATATCTTTCCATTTATGCAGTGGCTCTTAATGAGAATGAAGCGACTAATTTGGCCATCCTCGATGTCTTTATAACCCAAGCCCACAGCTACGACAAGCCAATAGCACTGAGCTAGTTCTACTGATTATTTTAATCTCATCATATGTCTTTTCTGGTCAATAAACTCCCTCTCAAATCAAATTGTTACTGAACATAACCTGACGCTAATGTCCATTGGACTCTGGGCTATAGCGAATAATGTAGTTTGTCATAATTAAGTGTACTGCCTAATTAATTGAGTGGTCAGGATGCTAATTAGCCAGGTTTATTGAGACTGGAGGAGTATGAAGGGCAATACTGCAGCTCATCAGAAGCACTGCGACTAGAAATAAAGTCCATCTCCCTTCCCTCTCCCCTGACAGGCAGACAAATGTGTGCGCATGTAGATTTACGGACTCTGAGCAACACCCAGAGATGGAGATGAGCAGGGTCGTGCTGGTCTTGCTGACTTCTTTTCAGTGTGGCTAAGGTTTCTTAGCCTTTACTCCCATTTTCCACCCATTCTTCTTGCTCGTCCATCACTGTAGTTGAACTCAGCTGTCTCCTCAGTACTCATCTGATGCTGCCTGCTGTGTCTCCTGCTCCAATGAGGGACAGAAGGGCTGCCATATTTTCCTCCAGGACTACCAGTAGATATCTGGGAGACATGATGGGTTGTACATACGCAATAAGTCTCCTGAGAGCAGCAGTTCATGACTTTTCCTGCCCAACTTGTTTTCAGTGCTCTAGTGATGGGGTGTATGATCTCCAGTGCTCAAATCCTCTTTCTTAGAAACCAGTTGACTCACCTGAAGCCTCCTTTTGTGGTTCAAACCTAAGGACTTCTTGGTCTCTCCCCATACATTGCCTGCATCAGGAATACAGTGGCCAGCAGGACTAGGGCAGTGATCGTCCCCCTGTACTCGGCCCTGGTGAGGCCCCACCTCAAGCACTGTGTTCAGTTTTGGACCCCTCACTACAAGAAAGACATTGAGGTGATGGAGTGTGTTCAGAGAAGGGCAACAGAGCTGGTGAGGGGTCTGGAGAACAAGCCTTGTGAGTAGCAGATGAGGGAGCTGGGATTGTTCAGCCTGGAGAAAAGGAGGCTGAGGGGAGACCTTATCGCTCTCTACATCTACCTGAAAGGAGGTTGTAGAGAGGTCAGTGTCAGTCTCTTCTCCCAACTATCAAGTGATAGGACAAGAGGAAACGGCCTCAAGTTGTGCCATGGGAGGTTTAGGATGGATATTAGGAAAAATTTCTTCACTGAAAGGGTTGTCAAATATTGGAAGAGGCTTCCCAGGGCAGTGGTGGAGTCACCATCCCTGGAGGTATTTAAAAGCTGGGCAGATGTGATGCTAAGGGACATGGTTTAGTGGTGGTTTTTGCAATGTTAGGTTGATGGTTGGACTGGATGGTCTGAAAGGTCCCTTCCAACCGAGACGATTCTGTGATTCCATGACCCATAGAGAAAATATTTTTCCCTTTCTGTTTTTAGAAGCCTTTCGCAAGAAGTAAGGAAAAGAATAGAGACTGTGCAGCTGAAGGAGGGTCTTCAGATGAGATCTGGACTCTGCCTGGCTCTGCCACCGGTGGCCTTAGGGAAATTGGGTGTTGTATCTTAGTTCCTCGACCAACTAATGCCCAAGAGATCCTTCAGGACTTCTCAAGTTTGTTTATATGTGCAATATAGTAGCAGGATTGGGAAGAGAGGGGGTGCACTTAGGGAATGAAGGAATATTTAATAGGGATTTGCAATTTAATTTTTGCAACAAGGAGGATCTGAACATGCCCAGGGTGATTCAAGTGTTGGAGACAACCAAGCAGACACAGTCCAAGCATGGTACCTCGGTGGGGAGAGATGAATCTTTATTTCAACTTTGCTTCTGTTTGGAGGTCTTGGAGACCAGAGAGCTACCAATGGAGCTGGTGTCCATCGGGAGCAAACGTGGTGTGTTGGAACTGGAGATGGTAATTTAGAAATAATCCTGGAGTCTCGTATTGTTGAGGGTGCAAGTGTGCCTCAGGATTACAGCTTTCTGGAGTACATGGTGGAGGTGGACTTTGGCATTCCTCTGGAAGGACTGCTCAGATATTTTCCCAAATTGATAGGCTGAGGAGCACAAGGGACATGGACTAAAAAGGCCGTCATCCCCTATCCATTCTCTCATCCCTTGCCCACTTACAAACACTGAACATGCAAAACCTAAAAAAAGTTTTATATCACATTTCTATGAGATGTGTCTTTGGTGAGACTCTCCTTACTTTGGCCACAGTTAAGCGTGTTGCCAAGACAGATGCACCCATCCCACCAGCTATAAACAGTCCCTTGATTTTGTGGGCAGCATCCACCAACTCTGCCCTCCAAGTATTTATTTTTGTGCCTGAGTTTTATAAATGCTAGAGCAGATTCCCCTCTCTCCTAAATCCACTGCAGGCAGCCAAAGCTTTTGACCTTGCAACTGCCTGTTGCTTTCAATGGTTTGTGGCCAGATAGCTTGTTTTCCTTCCAATTGCTTTCGGTTTCAAACAAATAGCGCTGCTGTGGGTAAAGCTCAGCCCACATTCCAATATCTCACCACATAATTGCACTGAATTTGACCACAAGCTAATAAGTAAAACTGCTCCACAGTCTGCTGCTTAAATTCTACTCTTGCTTACATCCACGAAAGGACCCAACGATTAATTGCGTTTTGTAGCCCTGGCAAATGGGTCCTCCTGTGCCAGGGTCTCAAAACCTCTAAAGAACACGGTGGCTTCTGCAGCAGAGTCTGTCTCCTCCATGGGGAGAGCAGACAGGGGCAAAAAAACCTTTAAGCAAACTTTCCATGCCTTCATGCACACCTAATTTTTAGCTGTTTCTCCTTTGATAATCTCCAGGTGGAGATGCCTGTGCAAGACTGAGACTTTCAAGCTATGATTATCTCAAATTTGCAGAATATTCCTTGAAAGAAACTAATAATCAAATTCCTAATAGTCAAAATTCTCACTTTTCAGTAGTACAGGAGAAATTTGGCTTGATGTCCCTGAAAACTGAGAGATCAGAGCAACCCACAACTCTGCGATCTGTAACCCACCACTGGGAGGATCTGTCTGGAGAAGGATTGCTCTGCACTTGCCCTTTTTCACATATTCTTTCCCCAAATATCCACAACAGGAATTTTTGGGTTGGAAACATAAGATCAGATTTGTATGTTCTGCCTATATACTTATCCAACCTTGCTGTCTGATCAGCATCAGTAAAAAGCATCTTCTTAACAATTTCATTGCAACAGAAAATTCTCATCAGTAATTAATGAATGAAGATTTGCAGCAGATCAAAAATACTTCAGTAAACCTTGATCTTCACGGGTACAAGCGGCAGATCAAAAAATTGAGGAAGAACTTATTGTGTAAACTAGTAGTTGGGAGGTTTTCCTGTTAATGTACTTTCTTGTTAACGGGTTAGGCAAAATGAGGATGTAAATCCCAGTCTCAGACATATTCATGATATTTGCTGTTTGGGTCTAATGAGGGCAAAACATGACCAAATTAGGCTGAGACAGGTTTTTTTGGGGAAAAGGGTCTGCCTGAAAAATGTCTGAACCTTCATCTTCTTTCTAGTTTTCCCTTGTAAAAAAAAGTGTTAAACAGCTAAAAGAAATGTATTTTTATATTTCTTATTTTTTATATAATTTGAGTTAAGTGGACAGAGCTTACCAGACATGTTCAGATGGGACATTTTGGTTGGGAAAGGCCAACTCAACAGAAATTGGGAAAAAAACACTTTTGCAAGGGCATATAGATTTCACCCCTGTATTTGTATGGAATTATGGCAGCATTTCAATCAACTCAGAAAGGCTTGGTTTGATTTTGTGATTTCCAATACATTTCAATCTGCAGAAAAATCAATGCATGGATGGCTTAAGAAATATTTTTAGGATTATTCCTTTCATTGAAATTCTTTGGTACATATATGTAAACACACACAAATAAAAATAAAATTATAATTACACATATATATATATGTATGCATGCCTTTTATATCTATAAATAAATATATATATCTTGATTTGGGATGAAGCAGGGTAGGAAATTTGAAAATGTGACCCAGTCTAATACCGGCAGTATCACTCAGTTGATATACTTTCAGTCATAGATTTACTAAAACAGCTTATTCCCTGTCAATTTCCTGATGTGGTACATTTTTGGATTTTCTTTTATTTGCTCTGCAATGAGGACTAACACTCATCTCCTGACAGCTAGGTTATACCTGTATGCAGAAGGCTGTTAGAAGTGCCATTTTGTTACTGTCTTAAAACTAAAATATCCTCCTCTTGCAATTCTACAGCCTGTTTTAATTGTCAAAGATTTAATTCTAGCTTTATATGCGAATGATTGTATATACAGAAATGCAAAATTTCTTTCACTTTCTCCCCAGATTTGTGCCTTTTTTTGGGGGGATAAGAAATAAGACTGAATCTGGCAGGGGATTTCTGATGTCCTTCAGTTCCCATGGCAGCTGGTGGGATGAGGTCCTTTTACCAAGGCTCTGGTCCATTTGGGGGATAACTTTGCCATCTCATGGGTGTTTTTTCTCCTGGACAAACAGATGATCAACAGCTGATGGCAATGCCTCTCCCCGCCCCGGGCATCTCCTCTGGATGGTTTGGTTTAAAAATAAATAATGGGATGGCCAGAGGATCCCAGAGAGGAGGGAGGGTGGTATGAAGTCCTCAAGAGACACATTGAGGAAAGAATGCCCACCACCATGCTCTTCCCTGGTGAGATGGGAAGAACTACCCGTCTTGCTTGCAAAGACATCTTTTTGGGAACATTGCCAACATTCCCTGCGTGCACCGGCTGGTGGGGAGGAATGTCCCTGAGGAATCCCCCTCCATCCCTGCCAGCATCCGGGCTGGGGTCCTGACCTGTCCCTCCCCATGCAGATGGGGGAATATTTCTCGAGCATCGTGCTTTGCCTCGGCTGCTGCCACCACCGCCGCCGCCAAGCACCCCCAGCATTAAACAGCTGCGCAGGACCTGCCATCTCTCTCGAATCCATCTTCCCTCGAATCGCTGTATTACAACCAAACAGGATTTGTTCCACTACAATTTGTCAAGATTGGACAAGGCCTCAAAGTTGGCGGAGACGTATATTAAAGGTTTCTCAGGGATTGGAGTGAGAGAGGCAATTACCTTCCCGGGCTCAGAGAGGAGGGAGCGTGGCTTCCTTCCCTGTTGCATAGCGCAGGAGGGCTGAGGGGGTTTCTCTTCCTTCCCTGCCAATAAATAAAAATAAGATAAAGACTCCCTCCTCCCTCCCCAAACTGCCACATGCTGCGAGTGGAAACCTAAAACGACGGCAAGCTGGCTTGGTGGGGAGAACAGCTGTATGTGTGCCGGCACCGTGGCCACCTGCATCCAGCTGCGCTGGCTGTCCCCAACCGCAGTGGCACTTGGGGATAGAGCCCAGGACCTGCCCTCACCTGAAGAACCTGTCCCCAAAAGGAGATGCCATCTGCCACCCTCCTTCTCTGGCTGTGCCTGGTCCCTCCATGGCACCTGGGAGGGCTGGAGACCTTGAAGGGTGGTGGGGATGAGATGGGGATGCATTGGGAATGGGTGCCCCACACATGCCACCCCAGGACCACAGGATGTTCAATTGCACCCACCAACCCCTTTAAGCCTTTAATTTCAGGGAAGAGGGAGAGGGAGATTACTGCCCATGTGGAGCCTGGCAGGGGAAGGGGTGGAAGTAACAAACAGTCATGATTGGGGCATCAGATGGAGCACTTCTGGGAAGGTGGGAGGAATGATGGAGGGATGCCAGCCCACAGGGGATGGGGAGATGGCATTTTGTGCCAGCCAAACCACTCTGCTCCAGTTGATGCAAACAGCACAACATCTTTGGGGGACCTGTGCTGCTTAGAGCTCAACTCCCCCCCCCCCCCCCCCCCCCTTATTTGCCCCCCAGAATAATTTCCAGGGCTCTCCCACCCTGGGAGGAATGGGGAATGGGAGAAGATTACTCCAGGAAAGAGACTGTCTCTGAAGGGAGGTTGCCTTTGAAAATATCTCCTCTGCACAGTCAGGTGTGTGTTCCTGGGGCTGGCTCATGTTAGCCTTCATTTTGGATAATCTGGAATAACTCCAGTGAAATCACCAGGGACTGCAGTGGAGTCAACCCAGCGTGAGTTGAAACAGAAATTAACCCTTGGCACATGCCCATGGATTTATCTGAAGGCCCTTTGTAGGCAAAAGATTTTATTACACTGGCTTAAGTGGGCTTTTGATGGAGTCTCTAGAAAATGCGGTGGAGGGTTGCTAGAAAGCTACCTAGCTAATTAATCAAATAAATCACCCACATTCACATTCAGTCATCTGAAATGGAGGTGGCATGGTTTTAAGTACTGCTCCAGGATCCCTGGCTTTGTATCTTCTGGATTATTATTATTTAATTATATTGAATCTGCATTTGGAAGCTGGTAGGCACCAGTTACCAGGTGAGAGCTCCCTGCTTTATTATGAGTTGTGGAAAGATTTGATCTTTCTGTTCTGATGATGAATTTTCACTGATGATATTAAGCTTATTTCAAATTAGTTAAAATAAAAAAAAAAAGTGTTTTCTATTTTGAGCTGAAAGGGAAGCGAAGAAATAACTCCCTACTGAGATTAATTCTTATCGTTTCAAGATATGATGACAGATGAAAAGGAACTTCAGAGCTGATATAAAATGAGATTCCTAGCTTTGCGGGGGAAAAAGGGCCAATATTTTGTGGGAATTTTCATGGCAAATACATTCATTTATTTTTGTTGACAAAACATTGATTTGAAATGCTTTGATTGCCCTGCTCACATCTGACAATAATTGTATATCTCGTGGTGTTAATTTCTTATGGATTGTCAAAGAGAATTGAAAGCCAGACACATCACAAGTACAACAGGGAGAAGGAGGGTTTTAACTTTCCCTTTCATTTTGTTTATTAACACAGAATATTTCCCTACTTTGGTTTCTGGCTGAAGATTGCAGTTTCTTTCTTTCTTAAAGGCTCAGCCGTGCCGGCACTGCACTCCTGCTGATTTCTGTGCTGAACCTTTTCTAGCCTCATTTTAGCACCGTTGGGTGCTGGGGGGGGAGGATTACGGCACCAGTCACCACAAGGATTTTGCTTTTTGGGATGTTGGAGTCTGTGCATGTCCCCTGGTGACGTACCCCTGTCTGCCCTCCACCTCTGAGCATCCTCTTCCTCATGTGAGTGATTCCCCTCAGGGTCAGGCAAAGCTTGACCACTTTGTTTGGTTTTTTTTTTTTTTATTTTCCTAGTAGTTTAACTTCCCAGAAGCTGCTGGGGACCTGCTAATGGAGGAGGGCTTGTCCCATGCTTAGGGCATCAGCGTGGGGTTTAGGAGACTGGGTTTGACACCCAGCCCTGGCTGAAAAAGTCACTTAATCTCTGTGTGACAATGCAAAATGGAGTTCGGACTATTTTCAGCAGTACTGCCTGACCAGAGCTCTTTGTAGCAGAGTTTCCCTGGTGCCCGAACTTGTCTCTTACCTGTGCAATCAAGGGAGGCTAAGAATCTCTCCCTATTTACAGTGACTGCAATTAGCAGTCTTGCTTTCATTACCTGCAAGAAAGGTGTGACTGTGTTCATGACACCTGCATCGTGAGCCCCCAAACAAAACCACGTGGCTCAAGTAAAGTACAAGTGATGTCTAAAGCCTCTCCATCACCTTCCAGCATTGAAGTGAAGACATTAACTCTCCCTTCCCTGGCTCTGAGTCAGCCTGCAGGGGGAATAGAGAGTGAGATATTTTAGGGTGGAATCACAACTAATGGGGAAGCTCAACACCCGAAGGTGGAAACTGGTCTTCAAGCTCTGCCAGTGGCGTAACCGATCATGGGGCATTTTGCCTCCTCCCACCCATCTCCAGGAACAAGAGCAGATTCAAGGGACCTGTGTAAAAACGCAGAAACACCCCTGAAATTACATCCCTTCCTGGCCTGGATTTGGGATGGGGGTCAGGGGTGAGAGAGATCCTACTGTCCTTTGCTGCAGTGGCTTTGATATCCACCTGGGAAAGCTTGCTAGGCCATTCTTACCCTCCCCACATCCCTCCCCCTCCCCCTGTCCCTCCCCCCCCCTTCCAGCTCATTGCTATGATAATTTGTGGTAACACTTGTCTCTGACTGTTTCTTCACTCTGGGTCAGGGTTTCTTAAGACTTCCTTCAAGTGGAGGATCTAACTATTTGAGCATGGGGTTAACGTGGACATGACTACATCAGCAATTACATGCACTCAGAAGGGGTATAATTAGGGAACTGCTGGCCTAACAGGCCTAATCTATTTGCAAACCACGGGAAGGACCAAGTAGAAGTTCACAGGGTTGACATGGTCCTTGGGACAGCCCTACGTGCCCTTGAGCTGTGGCCCCAGAGGAGATGGGAGCAGCATGTGCATGCAACAGTCCCTCCTCCGTTCCCAGGATTCCAGTCCCCAAACTGGCGGTTGGGAAGGGGAAGGTTGGACAAGCTTCATGTAAGGTTGGGTCTCCTTTTCCACCTTGGCTCTCTTCCCTGCTCTTGGTGCATGGAGGGCTGCAGGACCAAGTCAGAGGTAGAATCATAGAATCATTTTGGTTGAAAGAGACCTTTCAGATCATCAAGCCCAACTGTTAACTGAACACTGCCAAGTTACCACTAAACCATGTCCCTCAGCACTACATCTACATGTCTTTTAATATCTCCAGGGATGGTGATTCCACCACTTCCCTGAGTCACGGGCAGAGGGACCACAACAAGAACGTAGTGGCACGACTGAGGCTGAGACACGCTCCCAGGGAAGATGCCATTTAGACTCACTGTCTGCCTGTCTTTCTTGCTCCTCTTCTTTATTACTGCTGCTTTCACCTTTTCCCCCCTCCCTTGAGATCCTCACAGCCCTCCTGGATGCCTTTCCCTGCTGGTGGGCAGCCCTGGTTGGATTAGGTCAGGGGAGCTGCAGAGACAACAAGAAGGGCGGGGAACCACGTCGATTTGTCCTGCTCGTCCCCGTCTCCCTATCTGTCATCCCCATTCCAGATCCGCTTCCCCTCCTTAAACAAGATCTCAACTGACCGTAAGGCTTCTGTCACTCCGACTACCAAAATCAAACCCCTTCCCTCATCAAATCCTTAATCAGCCGGAACAGCGCTGTAAGCCATGCTAAATTGACTCCTCTTCGGTCCTTCTGCTGACCGCTGCCCTTCAACGAGCCGGCCCCCGCCTCTGACTCCGAGGGCAACATCGCAGCTAATTATATTTCCCCTGCCTTTCCAAATCCTCTCAGGCGCCTGGACAAGCACAGGTATTGAGGAGGGCGGGAGGATTAGCGGAGAAACCAGTCACGTATTGCAGCGGGAAACATCTTGCAGCTGTGTAGGTTTGCATGCTTGGGAGGGATGTTCCGTGGAGGCAGACATGGGAGAGGTCCTGCTCGTAGGGACCGTGCAGCAGGCAAGGGTCCTGGTGGAGGTGGTGGCACGGTGAGACCTTGCGGGATAATGTGGCAAAATTGTGCAGCCCCATTTGCCCTTTCCTGGGACAAAAGGGTTCCCTTCTGGTGGCCCAAGAGGGAGGCGAAAAGGGTGGAGGGAGGACAAGGAAAATTTTGCACTCTGGTGGCACTCAAGCACCCTTCAGGGTCGTCCCTCAGCTTGTTTTCCAAGGGAAAAGAAATATCCCTGTGTCCACAGCCAGGCACTGAAAACATAGAATCATAGGGTGGTTTGGGTTGGAAGGGCCCTTAAAGATCATCCAGTTCCACCCCCCTACCATGGGCAGGGACACCTCCCACTAGACCAGGTCACTCAAAACCCCGTCCAACCTGGCCTTTAACACCTCCAGGGATGGAGCATCCACAGCTTCTCTGGGCAACCTGGGCCAGGGTCTCACCACCCTGATAGTAAAGAATTTCTTCCTGAGATCCTGTCTATATCTCCCCTCTTCCAGTTTAAAACTGCTCCCCCTCATCCTATCACTGGAATTCCTCATAAAATGTCCCTCCCCATCTCTCCTATAGGCCCCAAATTGCTTTTTGCTAATTTTCCCAGGAGTCTGAAAGCACATTGAGAAGGAGGGACTGAGGTTTTCTAACTGGGATGCAAGAGAAGAAACAACCATGAGCAGTGATTTAAAAATGCCTTCCCTGGAGAACAAACTTGGTGAAGTCTCCTCTGCTGCTGGGCCAGAATGGCCAAGGGAGGCCAGAGTTTCTAGGACCATGGGAAGACGTGGGAGGATGGGCAACCATCCCAATCTGGAGCTGGGATGATATTCAAATGTGGATAGATGCCCTCAGCCCTGCTAGCAGTGCAGGGTCTAAAGCACCCTCAAACCAGGATGAGAAGGTCAGTGGAGGTGGTGGTAATGTGAGAGGGTGATGCTCATCTCAGCTAAGCCAGCAGTGAAAACCTACCCCCAAGGTACGGGGAGTCAGGATAAAGGGAAAGATGTGATTTATTCCATTTTCCCCAGTCCCCAGGATTTTCCCTGAGATGCCGCATTCCTACCAGAAACATCTCAGTGTCAAATCTTGGGGCTGCATTTTCATTCAGGAGACGTGAATGGATTAATGAGTGAGGGAATGTAATTAATTTGATTATGCGTAAATAAACTTGGGCTTTGGAAATGGAATTAGCGCGGGATGTTTTAATCAAAGGAGAAGATGAATAGGCAGTCGGATAATGCCCAGGCACTGGTCACAATATCCACAATTTATAGCCTATGTTGCCACATAGTCAATTTGGGTTTAATTTCATTCCATTGCTTGAGCTCTCTTTTATGGCTCTCTCTCTGATGGAAATAGGGTGATGAGAGATGCCTGGTTTTTTTGGTGTTTAGAAGTTGAAGGTTGTGCTTGCATGGGATATTCAGGAACACGATCCCTTTTCTGCTACCTTTGGGGTGACCTTTCATAGTGCCCAGAGGTGAACTTCTCCCCTGGCTCCTGCAGCATCTCCTGGGACCAGGGGGTTGCTCCTTCAGCTGATTTAAGACCTGGAGAGAACAAAACATGGACCAGCAGGGCTGACAGTGATGGAGAGATGGAGTGGCCTTCATTTGCTTTGTTCAGCCCCTCTAGAGAAGGAATGGAGGTAAAGGGATACGCCACCATAACCATGAATATGAACTGAACAGGGATGGTGCATCCAGTTCAGCTGGGGATTTCGATCCCGGCCTGGGGATTATGCACCTCCCAAGTGTATTGCTACTGGTCCTCCCAGTTCCAGCAATGACATGTGCCGTGGACAGGCAGACACCATAGCCTAAGGCAGGTGATTCTGGGTCCCACCCTTGTTCTCAGCCCAATTAGACTTCCTGAATCCTAGGATTAAATGATAATTCATATTGGAAGAGAGCAAAAGGTCTTCTACTCCAACCTCTTGCTCCAACGAGCTTCAGCACAACCTCTCTAGGCCAACTGTGACCACCCTCCTCATGAAATCACTTCTCCTTATATCAAGCTGGACTCTCTTTCATTTTGTCCTGCTTTTCTCTCTTGAGAATGGTGACACTGTGCCCGTCAGGGGAGCAAGGCAGTGGGGCCAGAGCCTGCCCCAATTTCTGCTTTGGGAACCAGTCTTTGCTGGTGATGGATGTCAGCCCTGGCTCTGACAACCTTCCCTGGGCAACATCAGAAGCTGTGGCCTCTCTTTTTCAATCAGGGGCACATATCTCCAAGTGGTTGCAGAGACCAAACCCTAAGAAGGAGATGCCCAGTGCTTGGGCTTGTGGTGGGAGGCTGCTGGTCCCACCAGCACAGGCCTGGAGACAACTGCTCTGCTTGGGACACCCTGTGAATGTGAGCTGCGTGCTGGAGTTACCTTGTCCATGTGCTCTGGATTTTGAAGTGCAGGTCAGGCTGGGAATATAAAGCCAGTCCCTGCCAGGAGATGCCAGCTCTTGACTTCTCTCCCACTCCCTAAGCACCATCATACACACATTTTGCCCTCTCAGACATCATGTGTCACCTCACACTTATGGACGCATATTTTCTGAGTGTGCACAGACCTCCTGCAGGCACAACACACCCCACTCAATCCCCCCAAGCCCACATGGGCAGCTCCATGCCCCTGAGCCAACAAGTAAACCTAATTAATAAGTCAAGCTTTGGCTGCAGAGGGTGCCCTGCCTGCTGCGAGCGATCTGGAAGGTCTGGGTGTACTGGGCAGCTTGTAGGAAAGAGCATGGCAAGTTGGGGAGCTGCTTCAACCTCTCCAGGTGGTCTTTATGCGCTGTATAACAGCATCCTCCCTCCCCAGGTCTCAGTGCCACCTGCAGGCACACACACGCTGACCCGCAAGGTTGAATTTGGTCTTATGTCTTCTCCAGGAACTTGGCAACTCACATGTTCGAGGGAGGAAAATGTCTTTTTTCTCTTTCTTTCCCTTCTGACCTTTCCTGCCCTGGTGCCCAGCTCCCTGCAGAGAAAGGGAGTCAGGGTCATTCATTTATGAGCTGTTCCATTCGTGACTGCAGTTTTGCAAAAATAATAATGATATGAAAAGACCACTTCCTTTCATTCTGTGGAACAAAAATAGCAAGTTCCAATCCATAAAATTTTATGAACAACAATAAAACGAAGATGTTGTCCCCTCTATTGAGTTGTTTAAGAGGCTGCTATGGGATTTGCTCACCTTGTCATTCGTGCGCTCCACAACGGGGACATAAATTATGTGAAACAAGTGTGAGACTCGAGCTCACACACGTGCATGTACACCTGTGTAGGAGGGAAAGGGAGAAGGATAATCCATGGAGGGTTAAACAACTTTGGCTTGTGGCTACATTTATTTTACAGTGAATAAAGGATTGTTGTCAAAGAACAACGCAACATTCTACCAGTTTGGTGGCTCCCCATCCTTTGCCTGTGGACCACTCACTCTTGATGCGGATCCTGCAGGCATTAAGTCCTTCCTCATCTTGATTCAGACTGAGGACTTCAGTGAAGGTCTCTGGAGCAGGAGGACATGCTCTAACCACCAAGCTAATCGGGTCTGATCTTTGTCTTCACTAACTGGAAAAAAATAATTTGATTAAAGAAAAAAAGCCCAAAACCTTTCTTGACCAGCCCTGCTGATAACTGTCCAATATTTTTCACCTTCTGAGCTGAAATTTCCAACTGTTTTTAGCCCAACAGAAATGCTCCAGAAGCAGTCTAAAGAAAAATTATATTTTCAATATCATGACAACAAAATCAAAAGTGTTTCCACCTACTTCTCAAATTCATGTAAAAAAAATATGTGAATTTTTTCTCCGAGAAGCTGTAGAATAATGCTGGATATTGGAAGCTGTTGTTCTGGGACATCAAAACATGGCATGGGATGAGCCTTACAGGGGAAGACTTAAATCAATAAGCTTTGAGCCTGGGAAAATAGGACGTGCATTGGAGATGTGTACAGCCAGCACACGGGTTTTTTCCCTTGCAATGTTTTGCATGTGAGGAGCGATTCTTTCATCTGGATTATTTCCTCATTAAAACTAAGGGCTGTCAGATTTGCTGCCAGGATCAGGGCTGGGTTTCCTAAAGTGCTCGCCTGGGTGGCTGTTGATTTGTGAGGGCTTTAAGGAGTGCTGCACTGAGATTTGTGACATCAGGGGAATAAACCCCATTTTTCATGCAGATTTGAAGACCATTTAGGAAGTCCTACCTCCCAATCTGCCCGGGATAGAGTGAACCAGAGCTCCTTTGCATGAGCAGCCTCATATCTATACGCTGGAAAGGCCTGAGGAGAAAACCCAGCCACTTTATCTCCAACCTTGTGCCTCGGATTTTATAAAGAATAGCGAACCACCCTGGAGATTTTGCCGTTAAAAAGGACATTCACAGGAACACACTTGAAAGTTTCTGAACTGCCTGAATCTCATAATTTCCAAAACTCAGAACTCTCACAATTAATTTTTTCTTCAAATATCTGCTTTTTTTTTTTGGTTGGTTGTTTGTTTGTTTACAGTTGCTCTCTCTCAGGATCTCAAGTCCTCTTGTACGACGAGGCAGAGGGGAATAAACAGAGATCCCCCAGGGCACTGTGGGCTCCCTGGGTCCCCCATGACCTGCTCCCTCACCCCACAAAAATGGTGAACCTGGAAGTACTTTTCGTGCTGCTCTTTCTGCTTATCTGCTGGGATGCTGCGACCTCCAGCAAAAGGGGCAAGATGAGGCCACTTGACAGGTTATGTGAAGAAGGACATTGGCAGAGCATCGCTGATGAATTCATGGTGGAAATTTGGGGTGTTGCTTCTACATCCCACCCTCTGATCTGCACCTCTCATGCCTAGAGCCTGGACACCAACCCTCAGAGATAATTAATGTCTCCAGGGAGACCTTAGAGCCCCTTCCAGTCCCTAAAGGGGATCCAGGAAAGATGGGGAGGGACTCTTGATCAGGGAATGGAGCAATGGGACAAGGGTTAATGGTCCTAACTGAAAGAGGGGAGATTTAGATTAGACATTGGGAAGAAATTCTTTCCTGTGAGGGTGGTGAGACACTAGAACAGGTTGCCCAGAGAAGCTGCGGATACTCCATCCCTGGATGTGTTCAAGGCCATGTTGGACAGGGCTCTGAGCAACCAGGTCTAGTGGGAGGTGTCCCTGACCATGGCAGGAGGTGGGAACTAGGTGGTCTTTAAAGTCTCTGCCAACCCAAACCATTCTGAGATTCTATGGTTCTATTACTAAATCCAAAATCCCCCAAGAACAGAGAGTAGGACCCAGGAGTCCTGAGCCCCTTAACCCTGCTTCAAATGATCATTTTCTTTATTTGTTGCTTTTCCCCACACCTGCAAAAGACACCTCCAGATTTTGCCCCATCCTGGGATCATCTGCTAAATGGCACAGTAGGGAAGAGGACTCAGGAGTCTTGTCTCCCTGCTCCATCACTTCTGGCAGTCCCCATGGCTGCAGTCCCTCCCTTCCCCCTTGTGCTAAACTCTTTTTCAACTAATCTGAGCAGTTGGCAGATTTTGTGTGTCTAATGGGCTGCGGACGGCACGGGTAGTTAACCATTCGCAAACTGCCTGGTGATACCAATCGCATTATCAGAGCCGGCAAGAGATTAAAGCCCCAATTAAAAAGAGACAGGGCAGTGACCAACCGTGAGCAGCCTGGGTTCCCAAAGAGCCCATTTAGGGACTGATTGAAACAGTAATGGGGTGGGAGCAAGACAGGAGCTGAGAGGCCCCTGGGAGGTGATTTACGTTCCTGTAATCGAGGAGGAGGGTATGGGGTGTCCCCCCCAGGGCTGC
This sequence comes from Limosa lapponica baueri, assembly GCA_002844005.1. NCBI lineage: Eukaryota > Metazoa > Chordata > Aves > Charadriiformes > Scolopacidae > Limosa > Limosa lapponica. The sequence goes on along the minus strand of KZ506883.1, from coordinate 67,265 downwards.
TTAGGTCAGGATTTCCAAGAAGTCTTATTGGACAAAGGGGAGGAAGAAAAATTGCTGCAGACATGCAGGACATAGTTAATATTTTGGGTATACCAGATGCCTGCAGAGCCAGGATGGCTCTTGGACCTGTGGAGTAAGGGGTAAGCTGTGTTGGGCATGAGCTGCTGCTCCAGGAACTCAGCTCTTTCTGGAAAAGCCACCTCTATCATTCCTTCAACATCAGTAACTGGTTTACAGGGCTCTCCCCTCTGCCTCCAATCCTTTTTTCCTCCCCCTCTCCCTTTCTCCCAGCAGGAGCTGCCCAGTCTGGTCTTGGTTTTTCAACATCAGGCATCAAAATGCAATGACCTGCATTGCAGGTATTCCTTGAGCTGCTTCTTTTTTTGTGATGGATAAGATAGTGAAAGAAGAACTTCTGGTTGATCCTTCCTTGGAAAAACCTATTTATCCCATGGGGAAGTTGGGAAGAGGAAACTGTGTGTTTGCAGAGATGTTGGGGCAAGGAGCAGCAGCAGCAAGCTCACAGGAAAATTAATAATTCTGTATTAGGAACAGGGGTCATACGATGCACAATAAATAATAGATGGAAGCAAACAGACCTTAGTATTTAGTTCTCAAGTTCCCACTTTGCCATCACTTCTTGTCCAGAACACGCACCTACATCCTTACCAGGTGCCAGTCCTAGCATCATAGAATCATAGAATGGTTCTGGTTGGAAGGGACCTTAAAGATCATAGAATCATAGAATGGTTAGAGTTGGAAGGGACCTTAAAGATCATCAAGTTCCAACCCCCTGCCATGGGCAGGGACACCTCTCACCAGACCAGGTTGCTCAAAGCCCCATCTAATCTGGCCTTGAACACCTCTAGGGATGGGGCATCCACAGTTTCTCTGGTCAACCTGTTCCAGTGTCTCACCACCCTCACAGGAAAGAATTTCTTCCTGAGATCTCATCTAAATCTCCCCTCTTTCAATTTAAAACCATTACCCCTTGTCCTATTGTTTCATTTCCTGATAAAGAGTCTCTCCCCATCTCTACTGTAGGCCTGTCTTCTCCCCATCTGTCCGGTTTGCACCTCTCTCTCTAACCTCTCTTCCCAACTTTCTGAGCACTTATGTAGCCTACATTTCCACCGGAGTGTGGGCTCCTTTCTGAGAGCAGAATATCACCCTGGGAACATGATCCTGGTCGATAACTATTGACTGATAAACCAACAATGCATTTCAGCGCAAGCCTGTCGATTGGCAGGATTGATTTATCTACCTCCCTTTCTCCAAAGGGCCGACTCCTCTGACAGGCTCCTGATTTACAGTTGGGGATGGGAGGGCCAGGACAGCCAGGTTACTGTTCTCCATCAGTCATGGATTCAGCTGCTGAGGCTCTTTGCTTTTTGGAGATGGAGGGCAACAGTGTTTGTGGCTGGAATGAATCCAGGGGAGGGGATGGGCTCCGGGGTGCAGGTCCTCGGTTAGGTCTTTGGTAGCCTCAGATTAGTTTTCTTTTTCTTCTGGCTAGTGATGAGGGCTGGAGCTTCCAAACAAGTTGCATTTCCAAAGAGCTACTCACCTGTTTTGATGGTGGCCTCGGGTTTCCACCACTTATTGGACAGGGCTTCCCTGGAGGATGAAGAATTCCTGCAATTCCTGGTGATGGCAGCTGCCTTGGTCTCCTTGCAGAGATGGTGGTGAGGTCAGATATCCCAAACAAAGATAAGTGCCCAAATTGCAGATCTGAACAGTTTTAAATAGCCTGTGTTGTTTCTTTTCGACCAGTACTCTTCTCAATGTTAATTGTCACGGTTTGGGATTAAAAGGGCAGAAATTGTATCTCCTCTGCTATCTTGGAGGACAGAGTGTTTTGGATTCAACATGCATTTATCTGTGTAAAGGGTCTCTCTTTGCACCTCCCAGTTTGACAAACAATCATGCAAGCATTACCAATCTTCTCTTTAAACAACTTTCCCCAATTTTGGATGTGGTGAAGCACAGACAGATCAAGTGATTTAGAGCAGGGGCATAGCCAGGAGAAGAATTTGAGATTGCCAGGGTGGCATGCTTGGGCACAAGAGACCTGCCTTCCCTTCTTCTGTCATCTGCACTGTCTAGGCTGTCAAAGCTCCTGAATGATCCCACCATGGGTTTGATCCCTTTGTGCTCCATATCACAAGATCCACAGACTTCACTTTTCTGTACAGTTAGACAGCACCAGTACTGGAGGTGTGAATCCAGCTGGCTCAGAAGAAAATAGACTCCGTCTCACTGTCTTGCTGCTAGATATGAATACAAAGAAGCATATTCCTGTGTTTTGGGACAGAGACACTCAGATTCACATCCCCGTTCGCACAGCATATGTGCTTATCAGACTGGCTGACAAGGAAATGCAATCGCCCGTTAGGAACTGCTCCAGGATTTTCCGCGAGCAGGTGATGCTTCGATGTTAAATACCCACAATGCTAGGTAAGTGAATTGCAAGTCTAGCAAAGTTGCATAGGATTAACTTTGAACTAAATCCCTGGAAAACCACATGGCTGGTGACATTTCAGGTGATCCCTGTTCTCCAGGCAGGGCACGCTAAGGTTTCTGCTCCGAAGCTCCATGCTCAGTTGGTCACAGTGGTGGCTGAACAGCTGGGGAGATTTCTACTCAGCATCATCTTTATCAAGAATAATTTGTCTTTTGAGCCTTACCACCTTTCTTCCCTCTCTTAGAAACTTCTCTTTAAATTGTTACAGCCTAGAAATACTCTTATTGCCTGTCCTCTCCAAGCAGGGAGTGTCTGGCCTTTTCCTTTGCTTCTGGTCTCATGTAATAGCAGAAGGCACAAGAACCACCGAGGCAAGTACATATGGAGTAACCTGACCATCAGATGGGGTTGCAAAGGGTTCAGGTGCACATTAGGAAGCCATGAGTCAGTATGTGGCTGGGCATACCGAATTATCCCATCATAAAGGGATCCCGATCCTCTGACTGGTTCAACTGGTATAATGTAGTTACGGGATCATGACTGTCATCTGAGAAGCTCCTGGCCCAGAGCTATTTGGGGCAGAATGGCCCAAATACAATTGACAACCCAGCATCCAGAGACAGCTGGAAGTAGTACGCACTTTTCAGTGAGCATTCAGGTATGTTTTGAAGACATACAGGTGACCTGCTTTTCTGTTTCCCAGGAAATAGGTTCTGATGGTTAACTACCCCATCAAGAAAGTGAATCTTCCTTTCGTTCTCTACAAGCATATACACATATATAGGAACCATGTATATGCATATATTCATAAAAATATATGGAAAACATTATTTATTATTTTATTTTAGTGTGCAGCCTTTGGAGACTACTTTAAATTTTTATGTTTCTTCCTCATCCTTACCCACTGATTGAATATGACAAGTTTTATTTTTCCTCTCACTTGGATTCTGCATAGGAGCGAGTGATCTTACAACTGATGTGAATGATAAATCCCAAAAGCACCTAATTGACTTTAATATCTTTTTTTTATGGTGAGCTACATTTGTGAGTTTCCTTTGAAACTGAAACTTAATGGCGGTTCTGCGCTACTACACCAAATAAAGCTTAGTTGTGGATGGCTGTGTTTTGTTGCTGGCCATGGGAAGTTGCACTTTTTCTAGCCAATGCCTACTTTGGCCATTATGTCCAAAATCCATACTGTTCACTGGGACTGTGCGTCATATGGGCTGGCAGCGGGTCTCACAACAGAAGGCAAAGCCATAAGATGAAGAAGTTTCCTTATGAACTTCCTCCAGTGTCCTTGCCTTCTAGGACAATGTCTGCTTTTCCCAATTCAGGAAGGTTTTTGTAAAAGCACCTACAAGTCCCTGATCAGGGCAAACAAGAGGCCTAGATACCACCCATGAACTCAGTGCTGAATGCTGGGGAAGCAGAGAGAAACCTATGGTCTCTCAACATTGCTGAAGTCCAAACCAGGCTGCTCTGGAAAGGACGTGCACCAGGGGTGGTAGGTTGGTGTTTCTGGTTCAAGCTTGAAGCATAGTTAGCACTAGGATTAATATTTGTTTGATCACTGCACCTAAAGAAGATTTGGTGTTTATTTGAAGGGTTTCCAGCGTGACTGTGGAAACTGTACTAATTCCATGCTTATGACATTTAAAAAAAATTGGTAGACAGCTGATTTCATTGTGTTGGCCACCAGAGAGTAGACACCAACATGCTGACCCTTTAACCATTCCCTTAGCCCGAGGCTTTGCTAATTTTCTCTTATGTTTCCTACTGACTCAGCCAACAATTTCAGCCCATCACCTATCGAATACATTGAATTTAGAATTGTTAGTGTTCTGGTCATATCTGTACCATGCTAAATGCTGTATAAAGGTTATGACATGACACTCTACTTTTCCCAGATTATTGAGAGTTGCTCCACTTCCTTATTGGAATTAACTTTGTTTTTGATGTTATGGTACAGATAGGTTTTTAGAAAGATTCAGAGTTAGGGTTTGGGCAGGCTTTGGAGAAGACTGTATGTAAACATAGTAGATGTATAATGATGTGTGGGAGAAACAGGAAACTGGACTGTAAATTCTGGATGAGATGGATACCAAAGATCAGACATGCCCAAACCAAGGAGTATCAGCAAAGAGTGACGAGGGGTTTATTTTATCTTAAGAATATACGGATAGAATGAGGAAACTGTAAGGTGTGTGTTTGGAGAGGGTGGAGAGGGGAAGCAAGACAAAAGAGAAAAGAGATATGAGTCTGGGAACTGATAGTTAACACTTTGAGGGCTACTGCAACTAAACATAGTCTCATGTAGACTATGGAGAAAGGACTTGCCTGTTGCAGTCCCGTAGGGTCTGTCGGTAAAGCCAAACTAGAGGATTTCCCTTCTTCAGTCAGCCACATGAGCAACTCTTCTAGGGATCGGTTTTCTCTGTCCTTCAGGACACTCTGTGTGTCATGGAGGTGTGAACTGTGGTAAGAAGTAAAGAAGAACATGATAGATCATCCTTCCACCCATTGGTAGAGACTCTTCAGTTGAGTTGAAGATGCAACTAGTTCCTCTGGAACCTGTTATTGCTCTTCCTTCCCATTCTCCGAGCTTTAATAGCCATTTCAACCTGAAAATGTGATAGAATCTCACTGGGCAAGAACAATATGGAGCCCTTCAAGACCTAGAAATCAAGGTAAAGGTGAAGCTGAAGGCTCCTACAGTTGGAATATGGTAGGCTTCCCATGTCAAACCATCTATTTGGATTCCTGAAACCATAGCCTTTTTTGCTGAAGTATGTGCTGGATTAATGTCACAGGAGGTCTGGAGATGCCCCAAACCTTGCAAGGAACCTTCAAGAAAAGCAAAAAAAAGCTTCTCCCAGGTCCTCCCATCTCTAGTGTGTCTTCAATGAGGGACTGTGAAGGAGAGGACAAGAAGACACCTCTCCCCAACATGTTTTAATGAAGGATATGTCATGAAGGGCTTAGATGGTCTGGCCATCTAAGCCCTTTCTGCTCATCACTTTAGACTTTGCTTTTTAATGAGGGAAGAGTGGCTCACTCATTGCTGCTGAGCTTGCCCAGCACCATGCAGTGGGCAGTCCAGAGGGCAGGAACTGGGAAATTTACCCCATAGCAATGTAGGACACCTATAGCTTTTGTGTTTATCACCTTATCCTGCTGGAGAGGGCAGCTTTCAGGCCCAACTCTTTTCTCATTGTCCATGACTTTTGAAAGTCCTCTTGCTAGGCAAGAATGGGCATGTCTTTTCAATGGGGACTCAATGCTGGCCAATAGCAGATGACCTCAAGGACTCATAGTATTACCAGGACAACAGGGTCATCTTAATTCCACAGAAGGGATTAAGGGCAGAAGTCACTGCCCTGTCCCATTGCCATCCTAGTTGGGAATGGAAGAGAATCTACTTTTAAATGAACTTTATGCCCTGATAGCCACGGAGTAGTAGTGATGGATGAAGTCTCTGAACTAATGTGGTATTGTTTCCTCCCTCCCCTCCCCTCTCTCTCTTCAAAAT
>KZ506883.1:4519-61189 GCA_002844005.1 Limosa lapponica baueri | reverse complement strand
ATCTAACATCCACACGCCATGTTCACCTTGGCAGATGGCAGGAGAGATGATTGCTTAGCACTGCATGTTTGACATCTCACAGAAATAGCAAGGCTGATGTGGTAGGCCTGTAGCCATTGGCAGCTGCTGTGGTACCTACGCCGGGAGAGGGAGGTGCAGACTTCATTTCACACCTCCCGATGCAAAAAAAAATGCTTTCGGGGAGCAACTCGTGGTACATCTGCTTACCCCCGCCACCCCCTCTTCCTCTCCCCCGTTGGCTCGTGGTGGTGGTTGGCGGGGTGCGTGCTGTTGCTTGCCTTGTCACCAGCTTGTGTGACAGGTGAGGTGACACGGAGTCTGCAGAGTTGCAAAGGAGGTTGCTCCGGGGCTTTCCCACACTGGGGAGGTGAGCTCGCTCCAGCGGGGGGGCGTGGGGGAGCTAGGTGGGAAAGCAGACAAACATCTGTTCACTTCTCCACTTTGCAAAGAACAAGAAGGCAAGTGGGGAGGAGGTGGTTGGAGAGGGGTGCATTTCTGGCCAGCAAACCAGGCAAGCTAGCCCTATCCGGGCTTCCAAGGGTTAAGGTTGACCCAAGCAGAGGGTGACCTCTTCATCTCCTCTAAATGTGTGGAATAAGGAGTGACCCAAGGACTTCCTTTGCTCTGGAAGTTTGGGCATTCAAGTGCTCCAATTGTACGTGCTATTGCAAAAGTTGGGTTTCCTGATGACCATCTCTGGGCATGTGTCCTGCCCTTTCACAAAGCTGTGACTGCTTGTGCAAAGTCTCTTGCCTGAGCCTCTGTTAGTGAGGCTCCTGCTAGTTTCCTGGCCTTGATGAATTTGGTGGTCTGGAGGGTGAATTGCTGTGTATGCTGGAAAGCACATATGCAAGAAAGTCAGAAATCTGGGAGGAAAAGGAAGGTGGCTCAGACAGCATCATTAGTCCATGGACTACTCTCCCCACCATGCAAAACTGGGAGGACCTTCCTCATGTCAGCTGTTGTTGCAAGAAAAACTCAAGGAAAGTCAGATTCAGAGTCGTAGGCTACAAGGGTCTGTGCTGCAATCACACCAGCCTCTGTAGGGTGATTTATACCCGAGAAGTTTATGGAAGTTGGAGTATAAGGAACATAACTGATATCACCATGGTCTCTCCTGATAACTACATCTGTGAAGTTTCTAACTTCTTAAAGGCCACAGCCACAATAGTCATGAAACGCCAACAGTCTTGGATCAAGAATTATGGAAAAAACCTTAAATCAAAGACCTCCAATGAGAACTCCTCATCTCCAAACCAAATCTGTCCCAAGCTGGAGACCTTTAACTTGAGTGTCTCAACTGGGGAGCAAGCACACAACGATCTGGAGATTGTTTCTCTAACTCATTGTAGCTATTGCCTAAATAGCTATATTTTGTAGGTTAAAACAATGCTTAGAAACTTGTGTCACAGAAAGCATGAGAAGAAAGCAAGGCAGTGATGGTGGATGAAACAGCACTAAAACATTGGGTGGCCGTGGTCTTCAACCAGCTGGAGAATCAAAGTAGTCTTCCAACGTCAATTTTGATAACCTCCTCTGGAATTACCCATTTCTCAGGGTCTTCATCCAGCTGGCCAAAGATGGTGCCTGCTGACGTCTGAGGTATCCAATAGCATGCAAGTTGTTTGCATGGGATTAGGAGATTTCACCAAGGATCTGTGGGAGACCTGAGCCCTTCTGAACCGGCAACTGAAGGTCAACCAGGATACCTTAATGTGTCTCCAGAGGCACCTGTGTGGACAATTGGATTGAGCTGCTGGAAACAAAAGACATGGATGCTCAGCAGATCCAATGGGAATAGTGAGAATATCTTCTCTTGTCGTAACGCGGCTCTGAGCTGGACAGCTGGAGCACAGGATCAGCACAGTGTCAGAGCTTCAGCAGATTTCAATCAATCCACTGTGGTTGAAACTGTTGCCATCTGATGGTTGGACCTGAAAACCGGTAAGGCGCAGTGCGGTTCCTAAGCAGTCCCCAACATGGCACCCCTTAATTGTCCCCTGTGACGGCAATCTCTGTGCAATTAGTCTGTCATTAGCTCGTTTCGAGAGGGGAACAAGGCACATGAGAGGATTGCGTGGCTGGTATTTCAACACCTCTCAATAGCTCAGCATGCAAAGGAGGGGATAAGAGAGGGATTTGCAAAGTGCATTGAGTTTCCTCTTTGTCTGTGCGGGTGACATCAGGAAAATTCCCTTTAAGGTGACTGCTTCTGTCTGTGATCCAAATATCGCAGAGCCTTTTTCTGTACCCTGCCTTCTGAACAGTTTCCACTACCAAAAACCTTTAGTTTAGTGACAACTGCTATGACACGATGGTCCCCAAAAACCAATCCTGAAGCGCCAACTCTTGGGAGAGCATCGGGGAGAGGGCAGAAGGGGGGAAGGATGGTGCTGGAGGGAGGTGATGTGTTTCACAGCTGGTAGGCTGCATCCTCTGTCTCTCCAAATGTGGGCCTGGCTGCCACTAATGGTTGCCCTGGTGCTCAGTGGCACTGCTGGCCAATGTCTGCTTGGAGGCCAACCTGCGAAGGAGCTGAGGTCACCGAGCAGCGCATGACACCCGGAGCAGCTGTCAGTGTTATTTTGTTTGGCAGCCTCTTCTTCTCACAGCCGGAAAAACTGAAACCTAACCCTTCAATGCACACTTTGTTTTGGAATAAGCTGCTGGAATTGGTGGTTCCTGGGTCTCCAGCGTGGGATATAAGCTCCTGTCCATCAGGATGATGGGGCTGGGTGACAGCTTGCCTCTCTCACTTGCACAGGTTGGCAAGGGCTGGAATGCTGTCAGCCAAGCGCTTTGCTACCTACGTGGGCAAGGAAGGATGCTCCTGTGGCTGAGATGCTAGGCATGGTCTCCAGAGGTCTAGAGCAGACGCAAAATAATGCAGAAGACTCCATCTCCTTGGGTCTGTGCAATGGCCTCGCCTTTTCCTTTCTGAACTGTTTTGATCACAGGCTTTTTTCAGGGATGAATTGAGTTCGGGCAGAGCCAGCACAGCAGGATATGGCTGTCTGCATTCCATAGTCAGTTAGCTAACAAGCTGCTAGATGATCTTTGTTGTGTACCTCATCGTGAATAACATTCTTCTGCAGCTCTCCAGTATCTAGACCATGGCTGGAGGACTTTGCTTTCCTCATTCTTTGTGATGGCACCGCATCCCACAGCTCCATCTCTATCTAATCATGTTGCAATGGAGAAAACCTTCACACAGTCAGCAAGAATCTGCTTCTTTCTTCTTACAAGGGTATCCTAGAAAGCTTCCACCTGTCTCAGATGCCTTGGTGCCCAAGAAGGAAGGTAACACACTTTCTGAGTAAGTCCGTAACTTTAAATTGCCACTAGAAAGGGACTGTCAGTGAGCTAACTGGATATCTGCAGAACAGTAAACCCAATGGGAGAGGTTTGAAATCAGCTGACCCGATGCTCTGTGTGGATTAGCTTTGCTGTAGCCTTCACACACAAAAATCGTTGTAAGTCCATCCCTCCCAAGTGCCTCACAAGAACCAATGCACAGCAAGCACTTCTAAAATCCCTGTGTAGTAACAACGTCTCTTGCCTTTGCGATCTATAGATAATGTTTTCAGGTTCCCCTGATATTAGTACAATTTCCCCCTACTCTTTAGATGAAATATCAGTGGGTTAATGGCACTGACACTTTGAACACGGGTCAACATGAAGATGGAGTATTGACTAGCAGGCATCAGATTTCCCAAATATTCTGTGGCTTTCTCCAAACGGAGCTTTTGTGTGTGAGGAAATTTGTCAAAAATTTCATAGCCTGCCCATCTGTTTCTTCTCTTGTCCACCAGTGTTTGGAGCAGGTCCTCTGAGAGCATCCATTGCTTCATGCTAATTTTCTGACTTCGGTTTTTCGGTGGTTTCATCTAAATGGTTTTAATTTATCCCCCAGTCTTGCAATTTATTCAGACTCTTATTTTACCTTCCCCATGGTGACCAGAACCAGAGCTTTAAAGCTGAGATGTGGTCTACCTGGGACTTGTCAAACACTCGTTCAGGCAGCACTGGAAAACTCCAAGTGCATTTGTCGGACTAAAAGGAATATTGGTCCCAGAAGAGTTCTTACTTCTCAGCCCGAGGTGGTAAATTTTGCAGTTCAGTAAACAATCGATTTCCCCTGCACACCTTTGCTGGACTCCGTGTAGCAGGAGCTTGACTTCTCCGGTGTTATATCTTGATTCTCCACAGCCACACCGCAGTGACAACCTACCTCCTCCTTCCTTTTCCCTGTGCACTAACCATTGCTGATGCTCTGAGGTCCAGGGAGGGAGTTAGAGACATATGGATGGCAGCGGTATGTGCTTTCTCCGTACTTTTCCCCATAGCCCTTATTTCTCATTCATGCTTAGTTAAAGTCTCACACCATGTGTGTTTGGACAGCTGCTCTCTGCACGGCTCAGCCGTTCACCCCAATGGCCCAAGGAATTCCTGGGAAATTGCAGGAATCACTAATTCTTTTTTTTTTTTTTTTCCTGAGTGCCAGTTTCAAGTAACTTTTGTTTCCACTGTGATATTCCCACTGAAGAAACCCGTACAGCCTACAACACACCCGGGTCCCGCTGTACGTGGGAATGGTTACTTTTACCATCCCTGGGTTTGGTCCACCCACTTCTAATGAACGAAACTGATTGGACATTAAGTTAAGTGAGGAACAACTTCTCTGGGCAACCTGTTCCAGTGTCTCACCAGTCTCACATTAAAGAATTTCTTCCTAATATCTAGTACATAGTTGTGGATGCCCCATCCCTGGAAGGGTTCAAGGCCAGGTTGGATGGAGCTTTGAGAAACCTGGTCTAGTGTGAGGTGTCCCTGCCCAGGGCAAGAGGTTGGAACGAGATGGTCTTTAAGGTCCTTTCCAACCTGAACCATTCTATGATTCTATAAATCCCATCCCAGCATTCAGCAGGTAGCTACTACCATCTGAGCTAGATTCCTGAAACGCATCATCACTGGAGATGAGATTCCCTCAGGGAGTGATTTGCCTGACGTGTTTAAGATGTATGCTTTGGGTGAGATGAATCATCCCCTAAAAATGCTTCTCTCTCTGTACTGACCACATGGAGAGTATCTAGAGTGCGTATGGATTGAAGTGTCTGCACCAGAGACACCTACAGTTGGGAGATTCATCTCTGCGTGTGGACCCCGCTATTGACACTCATTGTTTTCTTCTTTGTCTCGGGCTGTTCTCAAGTGTCTATTTTCTCACTGATATTGTCCCTTCCCCTGAGAAGCCAGGTTCATTCAAGGGATTGGTCAATGGATCTGTGCTCAGATCTTTTCCACGCTGCCTGATATCAGCTCAAACCTGGTTGCATCTTCACCAGGAAAGAAATGGCTGTGTGTGAGATGTTCGATCACCATTTGCTCAGCCAGGGATGAGTTCAGATCTCATGGGATATTGAAATGCTCTTGTCTGACACTATCAAAAAAACATGGATGTGTTCTCCTTAACATGTTCTCAGTGTGGCCCTTGGTCTTGGACCCTTGTAAAGAGCTTGGTGGCTTGTATGCTGGATTTTGCTATTGCTCTCTTCACCTTTACCTCCTTCACCTTATCTAGCCCACCCTGATCACCCACAGCTTTCACCATTGAGCTAATCCCTTTGGCCTGCTTCTTCAGATCCTGTAGACCCTGAGTGAGAGCACCTGGGTGTTGTAGACGTCACACTAATAGCAGCTGTAGCTTGTGATCCCTTCAGGCTGCTGCTTCCTTTCTATTTATGGCTGCCAAGGGATGCTCTGTTGGCTCTGCCCTGAGCCCTGCATCATCCTGGAGTTACTGATGTGGTGCAAGGGATGCAGTTTGGCTGCTGTGGGTGCTGGGCCTTGCCAAAATGGCTGAGGACTAGGTTCAATCCAGCTTGATGGTGCCCCCAGTCTTGGAGCAGTCAGAACTACCTCTGAATGTGAGACAGCAGGAGTGTTTTCTCCCCTTGCTGTTTGCTTCCCAACAAAGACCTTTTGCTGTAAGTTGACTGTAGCCTGAGCGGGATCTGCCCAGCTAGTGGCAAATCAGAGAGTCATGGAATAATTTAGGTCAAAATGGAACCCTGGTATCTCAAGTTCAACCCGTTGCTCAAAGCAGGGCCAACCTCAAAGTTAGATCAGGCTACTCAAGATCTTGGGGATAAAGATTTCACAGCCTCAGGGCCCTTTTTCCAGGGTCTGACCACCCTCAGGGCGAAAATTTTCCCTTACTGCAGCCTGTGATTGTCTCCACTTGTCCTTTCCCTGGGCAACTCTGAGAAGTTTGACTTTATCTTCTTTGTGAAAGTCTGTTGGGCAGTAGATGACCGCAACTAGGTCCTCCTTTCACCTCCCTCTTTCCAGCTGAGCAAGCTGAGCTCACCCAACCACTCCCTGTACAACATGAGCTTCACTCCCCAACCCATCTTGGTGTCCCCCCATGGACTTGCTCTAGTTTGTCATCACGTCACTTTTACCAGGGCCCTGAAGCTGAGCACAGTACTTGGGATGTGTCCTCCAAAGTGTCACACTGAGGGGACTAATCACTTCCCTTGCCCTGCTGGCTGAGCTCTTGCAAATATAGCCTGGGATGCTGGTGGCTTTCTTTGCTGAAAGCGATGCTGCTGATGGACTTGGTGTATCCAAGTCAAATCCTTATTGGGTCCTGCAAAGGACATCCACAGCCTGAGGCCTCACCTGTGTGTGGCTTGTTAGCATCTTGATTGAGGAGCCGTAGAAATGGATGAACAATGGAGGCTGAATGGCCTCTTGTGCCTCATTGCGGGGGATTCCCTCGGGGATATTTCGGGCCACGGGAGGAGAGAACGGTACTTTTCATACCCATCAGGTCATTTAAGGGCTGGTGAGAAGCTGCTGTCTCATGTCTTGTACAGCTAACGATTCTAAAGAGCAGAGCTCAGCTGCTAAGGGATGTTTGTCTCTTATCTAAGCCTCATCTTCAAGGAGGAGGGTATTTTTAAATCACTTTTAAATCACATCCACATAACTTGAGGAAAACCCCAAGTTAAGCTTACATCCGTTTGAAAACCTTTTGGGTTGTGATGGGAAAGTCTAGAGGTAAAACACAAGTTAACACAACCTTTTTTTCTGTTTGTGTTTTGGGTTTTGTTGTTGGGGGGTTTTTTTGTTTGTTTTTTATTTTGTGGCTTTTTTTTTATTAGGAGTATAAACAGCTCATATGTTCTGGCATATACATAATCCCGGTATGATCACCTCTATCATATGAACCGGACCCAGAAGGTGTAAGGATGGAGCTGGAAGGATGGAGAGGAGATGGACAGTTGTTTTAACCACTCTAATCTGTATATTTTCCTACACATCTGTTTTAACCCAGTTGTGGGAGTCTCCCACTCAGAGGAAGGGAGAGACCTGAGCTCACAATGGCACAGGCCGGTGTCACAAATAATAACAAACAGATCCAGGGACACAACTGCAAAGGAAAAGGGGCCATGGATGTGGCTCCTGTTGCCTGCTCATAAGGGTCATGCACAGGGTCATCTGCAATCTCAGGGACTTCAGGTAAAATACTGTCACCTGCTGATGTGCTGCTGGTGGCTGTGATGTAGGCAGCTTTCAGAGCAGGACATGGATAAATCTTGCCTGGGACTGTGTTACTGGAGAAACCCTTTGAGATGTGTTAGATCCCATTTCCGCCTCTTCCCTGCTGTGACTCTTGCACTGCAGCCCCGCCTGAAGGTGAGGACTTGGATGTCCTTGTCACTGAGGCACAGTAGCTTTTAAACTGAAGGAGAGGGAGAAGAGCTTATACCCAGGAAAACCCCTCTGGCTTTGACCTCTGCACCTTCCAGAGCATCTCTTGTCTGCTGGAGACAGAGGAAATTCCCTTGGTAGATCTCTGCTGGTGGGGACAGGATGTCAGGAATGAGGGTTCAATAGGAAGGCTTTGCTGACACCCAAGGGTTGAGGTTTTGGGGGATGTTGGTTGGAGAACATCCTAAACTCAGGGGGTGAGTCTTGGAGGAGGTAAATGACAGGGACTGTATATCTCTGAGGGTGGAGACTCCATAACCTCTCTGGACAATTTGTTCCTGTGTCTGAGATTCTCACAGCTGAATTTGGAGGAGATGTCCTGACATTGCTGCTGTAGGCACATTGTCCCCAGGTCACTTGCTCTCTCTGAACTCAAGGGTGCAGGTGAAGTTGGGCCACCACAGGATGGGGAGAAGAGTGCTCTGCACTTAGACCCTCCTTGGCTGCAGCATCATGAATGACCCCTCTCCTTTTGGACCTCCTTGTCCTCATGGCTGTCCTCATCTGGCTGTCCCCATCCAGCTGCCCAATCACCCTTATGCCAAAGTGCCGGGGTCCCCTTGGGCTCAGCCCTGTCCTCCCACCTCACCTGACACCACAACAAGCTGCTGGAGCCATACACAAGGGCTCCAGCTCCCATGGCCTTTTCTTTTTAATCTTTCTGTCTTCTTTCCATCTTGGAGCTGTTGCCAATTAAGGGCAAGCCATTTGATCATGTCATAATCCTGATGCCAGCAGGCAGACCTGTTCGAGCACAGAAAGGGAGAGAGCGAGAAGAAGAGAGAGAGAGAAGGGAATAATAATAAAAATAATAATAATATAGAGGAGGGGAAAAGAATAAAAAGACAGCCTCTTCTTCCATCTTTCCTCTCACAAGGTAAAGAATCAAAAAGTCATTTGATGCATAATTGATTGCTTTGGAGTGACTCGCAAATTGCTAAGGAGCCTTGATTCTCTGGGTAATAAGCGCTTGGAAAACACAGGGACGTTTTGACCGCGGGGTTGTGTAGCGGGGGGGGTCTGGGGAGGAGAGAAAAATAAATACAAAAAGCGCGTAGCAGCAACTAACGGAGCCCATGCGCGCCGAAAATATTTTAATGAGCATCAAGAACAAGGGATTTCAAGAAGCACGAGCTCAGGACAAAACAATAAATTAGCAAACAAAAAAAGGAAACAAAACAAAAAGGGGTTTTTTATTCTTTTTTTTTTTTTTCCTGACAAGAAAAGCACAAAAAACGCTGAGCTGGCGGGGCTGGGGCTGCAGGTCTCTCTCCCCCTCCCTTCTTCTCCAGAGCGTGCAGATGGGCAGGGGAGAGATGCTGCCTTGAAGCTTTGCGTGGTGCATCCCCTCACCCTGCCTGCCCCATCCCAGGTGATCCCCCCACTGATGGCTTCCAAAACACACGGATAGAACCCTTGACTCATTGCAAATGTCTCTGTGACTAGCTAGCAAACGGAGGGCACTCGGATTTGATAGCCCAAGTGATTTACCTCCGGAAAAGGGAGCGAGGAGAAGGGCTGGACTCCCCCTGCTCTCCTGACTTTGGACCTTTTCCGAGGGGGAGTTTTACTGACCCGAAGTTGCTGGACTCAGTTAGCAGTGGGCGAAATCCGCTGTCACGCTGCATCAGCAGTCCCCAAAGCTCCTGGGCAGCAACGCCAAGCGTGTAACGCGTCACGGCATCACACTTTCCTCCCTTAACGTTTCAATGTCCCCGCAGCCCCGAGCAGCGTTAGAAGGTCTGGCAAGCATCGTGCCTGCCCCAGCCACCGGCTGCCGTCGCTGGGCTCAGAAGGTGGGAACTGATGACAGCAGCACCATGGTCAAAATTGGATTAAAAAGCCTACAAAGGACTATCTAGCCCTAAGAGCTATGCACAACTCTCCGTGTGGGTATTTCGGAGAACCTGCTCCCCCTTCCATCATCAGCTGGTCTCTACTGTTGGTTCCCCATGGATATTGTGATTGCTTTTGCTTGGGTCCAATCTCCCCTTTCTTCTCCAGCTTTTCTGGGTGTCAGAACTTTCTCATTCTCTGCTGCAAGGGATGAGTCCCTGAGCTTGCAGTTCCTGGGTAATTCGGGGTGAGACACTGTCACTCTGAGATATCCAGAGAAGCACCTACCCAAGGGTCCCCCATGGAGGCTTTTGCACAACTAACTCACGCCAAGACCTCAAATCACCAGTTTACAACCTCCTTCCCTGCACTGAAACCAGCCTTGGGCAGCAGATACACACCAGCTCAGTTTTCCCCTACAAGTGACTCATGTAATGTCTCCATGCACCAAGGAGTTTGCAGCCCTTTAGGGGGAAAGCCTGTTTCCCAGCATGTATGGAGAGGACTGGTATCCCTGCAGGAACTGGTGGGGTGAATCCATCTCCGACACGTAGATAAGTGCCTTTTCCTGCTCCCTTGCAGTCTCTCATGTTGGCAGGCAATTGCTGAATGCCATTAGCCCAGCTGGAGGCTGGCTTTCAGCCTCTGTGCAGAGCTCTAAAAGTGCTGGCAGGGTGGGGAGGGAGCTGCCCCATGGATTTTGGGGCTTGCTGGGTGCCTGTGCCCTACATGTTGCATCCTCAGGGGTTTTCATGACCTGGAGCCACGCACCACCTCATTGCAGTGATGGAGGGTGTTGTAGGCTCCTGAGCAGCTCAGGGGGACTTTTGGGGTGGGAAACATGGATGTGTGGTAGATGCTCATGCCTGATTTTTTTCTCTTGAAATCAATCAGATGAGGTGAAGTGGATCCTTTGAGTCAGGCAGAGAATCTGAGTGCTCCCAGTGGAGAATTCAGATGTGCTTGTGGAAGGAAGAGCCTGGCTGAGTTTAATGGGGACGAAGCGGTAGGGTAGGAGAAATGGCTTCTGGAGAGGCTGCTCTTACAAGTTTATAGTGCAGGATACAACATCCCTTCAATATAATTTTTTGCTAATATTATTAGCTATTATTTCTTATTAATAGGAGAATTAATAAAGACATTAAAAGTTTGTCTTTTTGAACTTCTTAAGCCTTTCCCTCTTACTCTTGGGACCATATTACTCTACTCTACTCTACTCTACTCTATTTTACTGTGGGAGCTACTGCATTGCAAGGGATGACATGAGTCCTCAACACTCTTGCAGTGGCTACCACAAGCTGAGTAAGGTCTCATGTAGGAGCACATGTCCCTGTGGAAGCTGCCCATCCCCAGGCTGCAGAATGAGTTTCCATACCCTACTCAAAGGTAAAAAGTATTAAACCTTCCAGCCTTCAGTAGCTTCCGACCCAGAGGCTGTGCCTGTCCAAGGATTCAACAAACTGTTCCCATAATAAAGCATTGGATGTCCTCAGAACAAAGCTAGTAAGACCAGGTGATCACCATGGACCAGAAGAATGGTACCTGATAAGCTCCCAGCAGGGAAATGTTTCCCAACAGCCTCTGATCTCTTGGTCCTGATCCTCGAGACAGACCCGTTAAATACCTTCGTCACAGAGAAAATCAGGATTCAGAGCTGTTCTGTGCCAGGCATTACAGATTTATGAACAACATAGGTTTAATGCTGTGCTACAGTTTTCCCACACCTTCTCATGCATTGACTCCATAGTGTTACATGGGCTCCGTGCACTTCTTTCCTCCCTCTGTCCTGAATAACATCCCCTCTGGTCTGCAAGTACAACTGCTTTTTCCTCTCAGTTTCTCCATCTGAACAACATACATCCACTGCGCTCAATGCAATTTTTTACCAAGCTGACAATTTCTTCCTCTCTTGCAGATCTGAAGAAGCACTCATGTGCTGAAAATCCACCTGTTTTCTCTGCCGAAGGTCTGATAAAAGTGATATCTGTCTCACCATACCTTGCCAGTTTATACATGCCTGGCTATTAAAACCTGCTGCAGTGGACTCATTTGTCTTACGAACTTCCAGTCTTTGGGGCCTCAGTGCTCTGTGGACTTCCTTGATTCTTCTCATTGGATTTCAGCTCTCCCAGTTGCTGAGGAGAATTTCACATTCATTTTAGGCATGTTCATTATTAACGATGGTATTAAAAGTCTTTCCACTCTGGCTGTTTCTATTGAGTCTCTTGTGTGGGTTGTGACTCTGACCTTTGCTAGTAGGAATCTTGTGTGGGTTTTGGTCCTTTTCTCTTTCAGAGAATCGTAGAACAGTTTGGGTTGGAAGGGACCTTAAAGATCATGTAGTCCAACTCCCCTGTCATGGGCAGGGACACCTCCCACTAGACCAGGTTGCTCAAAGCCCCCTCCAACCTGGCCTTGAACCCCTCCAGGGATGGGGCAGCCACAGCTTCTCTGAGCAACCTGGGCCAGGGTCTCACAACCCACAGAGTGAAAATTTTTTTCCTAATATCCAATCTAAATCTCCCCTCTTCCAGTTTGAAGCCATTTCCCCATGTCATATCACTACATGCCCTTCTAAAAAGTCCCTCTCCAACTTTCTTGCAGGTCCACTTCAGCTACTGGACAGCTGCTATAAGGTCTCCGTAGAGCCTTCTCTTCTCCAGGCTGAACACCCCCAAATCTTTCAGCCTGTCCTCACAGCAGAGGGGCTCCAGCCCTCCCAGCATCTCCATGGCCTCCTCTGGTCCTGCTCCAACAGATTCATGTCTCTCCTGTGCTGAGGGCCCCAGAGCTGAAGGCAGCACTGCAGGGGGTCTCCCCAGAGTGGAGCAGAGGGGCAGAATCCCCCCTCCTTGACATAGATGTGACTTGGGACCCTTTGTAGGGCTCGGTGCACGCTTGCAAATGAACACATGTGTGATGCTGTGTGCATGTGTGTGTCTGTGTGAGCCTGTTTGCTCATATTGAACAGGGGCTACATGAATGATCACTTCTCTGGGATTCCATCTCTGTAGATGCATAGACACACCTGTTTGCAGGTTCTTGTCAGGGTTATAGTTGTGTGTGCAGGGTCATGAGTGTTTACTTAGGCATGTGCTGGCCTGAGTGTGCTTGTGGACATGCCTGCCATTTATATGCAGGTATTTGCATGTGTTGACAGGCAACACATGCAAATTGTTTTTAAAAAAAAAATTCAGTGAAATTCAGTGAAATTCAGTTGCATGTATGTGCTCTCCTTTGGCCACACGTGTTTGCCAGCGTGGTTGTGTTGTAGGTGGGCACCCATATGTCACTCCAGGGGACAGGAGGGATCTTTTCCCTCTGAAAAGTGTTTCTTTTGCCCAGAGAAGTTGTGGCTGCCCCATCCCTGGAGGTGTTCAAGACCGGGCTGGTGGGGCCTTTGAGCAACCTGGTCTCGTGGGAGGTGTCCCTGCCCATGGCAGGGGGGTTGGAACTTGATGATCTTTAAGGTCTCTTCCAACCTGAACCATCCTATGAGTCTATGATTCCATTTCCAGACCCACCTCTTGTCTCATTCTCCTTTGAAGCTTTAATTGGCTTTGGGGTCAAACCCTGTAATCGCCCACAGCAATGCTGGATGTACCCCAGTCAGAGGAGACCACACAACCACTTTGCTGCTGATTGTCCAAAAAATACCCCCGTCGCTGCAGGGATGAGGAAAGGTGGTGGGTAGGGTGACTCCTCAGCACCCTGGGAAACCCTGTGCAACCCAGGGGACAAACCCCAAGGTCACCTTCAGAGTTGGGAATGGAACTGCTCTTGCTTGCTTAAACCATAAGACCACGCTGCCTCCCCATGGCCGGGTGATGCGTGGTGGAAGGAGGGGGGTGACACATCCATGGTGGCCCCACACACAAATCTATCCAGCCTGGCTGGGATAAACTGGTTTAGCCAATATCATGCCCAGCATACTGGTTGCACACCAGCATCCCCACCCCTGGAAGCTCTTGCCCAGGGCATCACCCTGGTCTGGTGCCTGCACCCCTCCATCCTACACACCTCAACGTTGGGATGCGGCCCCTCTGCTCCGCTGCTGGATGCCGTGCCGCCAGCAAGAGCTTGTTAATATTCCGACAGCTCCAATCTCGCTCCCTAAACGAAGGCCGTTCTTAAGGAGGGGTTTATAATTGGGCCCCCACTCCGCCGCATGTGGTCTTGTCAAGTCGTTGCACAGCAGCACCTCAGCGGCACACCTCTGAGAAGAAGAAAAATTGGGAAAAGAAAGAAGGGAGGGGAGGAAGGGAAAAAGAAGGGAGGAAGGAAGGGACCCCGAGCCCCCCTTTGAAAGGGAAGCAAAAAGAAGAGACCTGTCAATAGGATCAAGCTGGCAGTGGCCGTGAAAAGCCTGGCAGCTCCACGCTCATTGATGCTGGGGAGGGGGAGCAGTGGGAAACCACGGGTCGATCCGTTGAGATGAAGGCGAAATGACAGCCCCTGAGGCTGGCAGGGTTTGAAAGGAGAACACACAGGAGCCAAAACCTGCAGAGAGACACTTGCAACTTTTCACTTATTCCCTTTGACAAGACAATGGAGTTTTCTTTCCAGATCCCCCCCAGCCCCCCTTCCCTTGTTTTTTAAAGTGGGTCCCATAGGGAGAGGCAGAGAGTTCTCAAAGGATGAAACAACTGGCGTGATGGAGAAGGGAGGAGAGAAAAGGGGAAGAAAAGAGCGAGGAGGGGAGCTCATTTCCACACGGGACTCTGCTTTACTCCTGAGGAGGAGGAAGGAGAGAGCCGAGAGGGGCATCACCCTCCCGTTGGCACAGGATGCAGAGGGCTGCCAGCGTGGTAGCACAAGAGGGGGTCACAGACTGCAGGGTGGGAGACACACACACACCAAGGATGCAGCCAGAGAGCTGAGTCCTTGGTGATGGGGTGGGAGAAGCCCCAGTTCCTCTGCAGTGTGGTGGGAGTGGGGATGGTGGTGGGTGGAGGCAGAAGAGCAGAGCGAAGGGACCAGGTCCTTCTCCTGAGCCACTTCTGTGCCCATTGGTACCGGTAGGTGAGGGAAGCGAGGTTGAACTCCTGTCCTTGCAGCAGACAGAGGGGACAAGGGGACCAGGCCTCTCAGTAAAATCACCTATTTCTTCCCAGTCTTCATGTTGTGAAACTGAGGAGACTGGGAAAATGCCAGTAAGGACTGATGGGCTGTCCCTGCTCTGTTCTGCAGGGAAGACAAGGTATAGGCAGCCCAGAGTAAAACACACCTCTATGGCTGCTCCAGGAATGAATTATGCTGTGGAGAAACCCTCTGTCCCTCCTTTCATCTTGCCCATATATCTGTCTGTCTAGGGTGATTCACCCCAGGAAGAACTTCAATGGGACTAAATGGACTTAATATTTGCTAATAAAAAATAACTTTTGGGTGAAAGTTTTTTTTTTTTCCTGAGTGTTTCTCCCTTAACCTCATCTCTGCTCAAGAGGGAGAGCTGATGTCTGTTGGAGCTGGTAGGGGGAAGGATGGGACAGGACCATGGTCAAACTGGGATCAGGAAGCTGAAGTGTTGGAGGATGCCAGGGGAAAAATAAATTTTGGAAGCTTTTTACTGTCCCACATGTAAGAAAAAAGTTTTCTTTCCCAGAAGGGAAACAGGAGGGATTCACAGCTTGGCAAAAAATCCTCAGATTTTTTTCCAACTTGTCCCTGTTGCCTCTTGTTCTCCCACTGTGCATCTCTAAGATGAATCTGCCTCTTTCTTCCCTACACTCTCCTGTTAAGAATATGGAGATGGCACTACGATCTCCCCTTTGCCTGCTCTTCTCCTGGTGAACAAACCCAGCTCTTGGCCCCTCATCTTATGTCCTGTGTTCCAGCCCTGGCCATATCAGTGGCCTCTGCTGGATACATTGTCTTCCCTCTCACCTCCTTTGTGGTCCCGTCCTGAGAGCAGGGTCACTACAGTGACCATCTCCTCATCATGCAGCACTATGTCATGGTAGTCGAGTGATGACAATGTGCCTTTCCTGATTTCCAGCCCCCATGCCAGCTGATGGATGTCTATAGAGAGATATTTTAAAGGTGGAATTTGGGGTGGTGAAGTCATAAAGTCCTTGGGACGTGACCTGCATGTCTTGGAGAAGAACAGTTTGTATTCTGGAATGGGGCTGTTTTACATGGTGGTCGCAAGGCAGGCTGGGCTGGGGGTGTTGGGATGGGAAATATTTCTGAGAGCTGCACAGGGAACACCAGCTGATTAAAACTGCTGTTTTAGGACATCTCCATGTGCAGAAGCCAGAGAAGTGGACAATGATGAGGATTGTGGCCACTGTGGACCAGGGTGAATGGTAGACATGGGCTTTTGATGCTTCTTGCAGGACTTTCTCAGAAAGTCATGACTCTGCTGTTGGACCACTGCCTGGGTTTTGAAGGATTAAATGACTGACACCAACAACCTGGGAAGTATTAACCAAGCAGCTGGGAAGGGCCACACGGCCATGTGTCTGAGCACTGAAATCTCACTTATTAACCCTCTACATAGCTATCAAGTCAGAACCACCATCAACCCTTCTTATCAGTTGGTCTCCAAGCACTGGAGGAAGGAGGTCAATGCCATAACTCCCATTTTACAGGTATAGGAAACTAAGGCATGGAGAAATGAGTCATTGACAGAAAGAGAAACCAGGGTGGGACATTCCTCATTTACCATCAGGGACCTGCAGATGAATGGTGTGCTCAACTGTGTGATCAGCGGGAATAAAAACACCCCAGCACTCGTTTGTTGATATATCTTCCAGTTGCAATATGGAACCTCTTGCTTGTCCTGGTCTCTACAGACCCCTCAAAAGACACCCAGTTGCTAATTCAAGGCCATGCCATGCACCTGCTCCCTGGGTCTTTCATGGGTCCTTTCCTGGTGGCATATGAATGCCACCTGCCCTAAGGTCTGTGCGTCCTGGACCTTGTATGCAGGAGCTGCTGGAGAGTAGGACTGAAAGAGCTCCTTCACTTTGCAAGTGTGACTGTACAGGAGGTGAGACAGTCAATGACAGGTAGGGAAGATTTGTCTGAACAAGGTCCACTTTAGGAAAAGATGAGCTATACCCTAAACTTCACTTTTTTTATCTAGTTATGAGGCAAAAAGCAATCTCAGGATGCCTGGCTCAGATGATGATGCTACAGAAGTGACATTCACACTGTGGGTGTGAGATGAATCCCATGAAGCAGCGTTAGTGCTTCTGTTTCTTTGGCGGATCCAGAAAGGACAGGTCCCCTTCCCTAAGGTGTCCCCAGGTGTTGCTTTTGCAACACTCTGTGATTCGACCTATTATACTCTCCTTTCTCATTGCTCCGAGCAGAGAGATTAAATGGCTGACACACAATGCAGGTGCTGACCTCCAGCCTGTTCCCTCGGCATTATTGCTGTTCCTGCTGTGATGCCCAGTCATTCAGGAGAACTTCCAGCTTGCACCGTGCCGTCAACTTGTGCTCACCAACGTATAGGTCCCATCTCCAAACCTCACCACCTTTTCAAGTTGGGCTTAATCTTTGATGCCCTTGACTCCTGTTCACTGTGGGAATCTATCCTGCTTCTAAATCTCTTCTCCTCCTCCACCACCCCTTCTCACCAAACTCAGCTTGTGACTTTGCTGTTACAACCATTTATGCATCTGTTCTCATGGCTTTCCATAAAGATCTGCCCCAGCATTTGTTAAAAGTGAGGCATATTGCCAACAGGTATGGAGAATTGTGAGAAGGATGTTCCCTTTGGATAAATGACATGCCAGACGTCATCATGGCCTCATCTGCAGCTGGGAGGTTGCCCTTGAGTCTTGTCTTTATCTGTAGAGCATCTCAAGCCATTCCAGCATCAGGGGCCATCAGCTGTGTCAGCTTGTGTGTTGTGCATGATGTTACTCCGACACGTCCCACTGTCTGCCGAGCTGACGTGAGGAAAGGAGAACATGCAATCCCTCAGGACAAGCTCATCCGCTCATTGGAGGAGACAGGCAGCACAGTCAGGCTGGCCAGAGGGTGCTTCTCCCCTGGGAGGGAGTCACAGCAACCCAGGGCACTGGGAAGAGATGGGCTGGTGGCTTCCACAGGGAATCCCACCTCCCAGATGCCCAGGTTCTCCCCCTGCCTTCTTCTGGGAGACACCTCCCTGGGACGAGCCTTCAGGAGCCCGACATGGGAGCCCGGCAGTGAGCAAAACCACACAGGAAGCATCCTCCATCCTAACTCTTATCTTCATTTTGTCTCTTCTCTTTCAGATTCCCTCCCTCTCTCTTTGTCTTTGCTTTTTTTCCATCTTTCCCCCCCATCCTTACTTTGGTATTCCTTTTTCTCCCTTTTTTTCTCCCCCCTCTCCCTTTTCTCAGCCCCACTTGGGCAAGCTGACACGCACACACACCAACACACACACATCCTCGTGCCAGCTGGAGCAGGAGCGCCAGGCGCTCTGGAGCAGAATTACGCTCAACATTACCATAGTCAGTGGGTTAATGGGAGTCTAGTGAAGAACTTTTTGTGTTATTTTCTCCTGATGTGCCTGTGTGAATACCTGGCCCGCAGCGTCACCACGGAAGATTGGAAATGCTCCTGCCATGGACCTTTACACGGCACATTTTAGGATCCCCGCTGTGTTTTCTTTCCAATAAGAAGAAAGACCTGTCAGCATTAAGCAAATCAGCCGCACGTCTCACCTCCCTGAGCTGTGTCACACATGAATATCTGAGGGCTTTTTTTTCCCCCCACTTTCTCTTTCCCTTCTCCCCTCTCCTTTCCCATTCCTGTCCTCTTGGTTTTTAACGAAAGAAAAGTTTAATGCGCTCACAAAGGAGAGAGAGAAATATCCATAAAACTCCAATTTAAACCTCTTTAACCCATTCCTCCGCTTTCCCTTTCAACCTGATAGCACATCCTTTTTTCTTCCTAATAGGAAGAAGGTTTGAATTTCTCAAGCAGCCGGAGGGGGAGAGAGAGAAGGAGGAGGAGGAGTGTGGAGGGGAAGGAAGAGTTTCTGCATGTGCATGGCTGGTATAAGCCGGGCTTGTGGAGGTTTAAGGGAATGGAAAAGCAAGGCTGATGGAGGCAGAGACACAGGAGCTGCCATGAGAAGGGCAGAATTTTCCTTTTGTTGCATTGTCTTCTCTTCCCTGCCCTTCCCAGGCTGCAAATTGTCAGCATCCAGGCACCCCCAAACAAGGGAGATGTGGAGCCAAATGCAATAAATAAACCCACAAAATATTAAAAGCCAGGGACCTTTTACATCCCCTGTGTCTTGGGAATAAATCTGGGACCAAATTTGGGACCATCCATAGAAAAACATGATCTGAAACTGCTCCAGCTCAGGAGTGGGCAATATCAGACACGCCAAAGGGTCCCTGACAAGGACACCTTGTTGAAAATGATGCAGCTTAGTTATGATTCAGAAGAGCTATAAAATTTGGCCCCACAAGGCTTCAGGAGATGGTTATCCCATCCTGCCCTGAGCTTGGGGATCTGTGCACAGGCATGGAGGAAGGATTGATTGCCCCACAACTGTGTAAAAAAGGATGGTCTGAGAGCCAGGAAAAGGCAGTTGAGCACAGAGATTTGTGCTGTAAGTGGAGCTCTTGAGGGAGATTTCTTTTCCTTTATACGCTTCACCAGACCTTCCCCACTCAATCTTCCAGCTACTAGGGAAGGGCAAAATCCAAATGTGCAAAAGGACTTACTCCAGCCAGATAAGGATTGATAATGTCCACGTGCAAATACACAAAAGTATGCACACACACTCCTTTGTCTGGGCTTTCATTGGCAAGAAGCCTTGTGGATGCATGTCTTCAAAACCTTGCTTTCTGTGGTAGGAAAAGCAGGTTTGAGTTCAGCTTCTTTGCACTTTGCAAAGTTTTCCCCAAGCCAAAAAGCTGTTGGGGAGGATGAGGGAGAGGAAGGAAGAGCAGGAATTGAGCACTATGTGAGTGTGTCTGCCCATGCAATCTGAGTGAAATGTCTTAAAGGGAAAAACAACCCCACTGCAGACTGCTCGGCACCTCATACCTGTGTAAGGTCTCG
This sequence comes from Limosa lapponica baueri, assembly GCA_002844005.1. Taxonomy (NCBI): domain Eukaryota; kingdom Metazoa; phylum Chordata; class Aves; order Charadriiformes; family Scolopacidae; genus Limosa; species Limosa lapponica. Next base: position 41,536 of record KZ506883.1, on the reverse strand, counting down.
TGCTGAGAGCCCGAGGAGCATCCGTTCAGGCTGAAAAAGAGGAGAGTCCGCATGAATCAACACCAGGGAATTTTCCCTTCCGGACCCCGGGATTGCCCATTTGAGTAATTTATCTTCCTTCCCCGTTAATGCTTAATTGATCCATGGCTCTAATTGACTGCACTTGAGACACACCATGCAGAAAGAGCTGGAGAAAGAGGCAGGATCCGAGGAAATTTGGCTATTTCCCGGATGTGCTGCTGGGACCTCAGCTGGGGATGTGGGATGCAGACACGTGTGGGGCAGCTGGGGTGGTTTCCAGATCTCAGGGATTTTCATCCACCAGTATAAAAAGAGCTCTTGTGTTTTTATCTACCTGGCCCTGTGCTGGTGATTCACTGTCACCCCCAAGCCAGCCCTGCCTTCCAGTTCTCAAGTAAGTCCATCCTCCACCAGCTCTGTTTCCTCACCCCTCTATGGTTCCTAGGGTTCCTCAAGTCCCACAGAATGGGCTGTCAGGACTCTGGTGTAGGACCCCCTTCCAGCAGTGACAGTACTGACCAGGTCTCCTCCCTGCACCTTCCCTCTCTGCCAAGAAGAGGATGATGGCAACTAGGAAGAAGATCACTCTCCCCACTCGCCTGCTCAAAACATGGGAAGGAGGAAGGGCATCTGCTCAGCAGTCAGGAGGGTTCCTCTTGATTTCCTCTTGATTTTGCTTGGAAACCTTGGTTTTCAGCTGAGGAAAAGGTGATTCCATGGCATTTGTCACTGAGAAATTATCACTGGTCTTTTTCTCCTGCAGCAACAGGCAATACTTCCCAAGCATTTCTTGAGAAGAATTATTGAGAAGAATACCTACAGCTGGAGATGCCTAAGAAGGCTTCTGCACAGCTTGAATTGTAGCTTGGCCTATCTCAGCTTCCAGCGACAGGTCCTTGCCTGGGATCCTTGGGGTCCTCCTAAATCAGTGTGCCCAGGTGACCAAGAAGGCCAAGAGCATCCTGGCTTGTATCAGAAATGTGTCCAGAAGGACTAGGGAAGTGATCATGGCTTTGTACTTGTTGCTGATGAGGCCCCATCTCGAGCCTCAGGTTTGGGCCCCTCACTACAAGAAAGACATTGAGGTGCTGGAGCGTGTCCTGAGAAGGGCAATGAAGCTGGTGAGGGGTATGGAGAACAAGCCTTATGTGGAGCGGCTGAGGGAGCTGGGGTAGTTCTAACCTGGAGAAAAGGCGGCTGAGGGGAGACCTTCTCACTCTCTACAACTGCCTGAAAGGATGGTGTATTGAGGGGGGTGTGTGTCAGTCTCTTCTCCTAGGGAAGAGGCAATAGGATAAAAGAAAATGGCCTCAAGTTGCACCAGGGGAGGTTTAGATTGGATCTTAGGAAAAAAAGTGTCTTCACCAAAAGGGTTATCAAACATTGGAACACTGTGCCCAGGGAAGTGGTTGAGTCACCATCCCTGGAGATATTTAAAAGACACGTAGACACGGTGCTGAGGGACATATTTTGCTAGTGGCCTTGGCAGTGTTGGGTTAAAGGTTGGATCTTAAGGGTCTTTTCTGGTCTAAATGATTCTATGATTCTGTGGCTATTGGGAATGGCCTCTTGACCCATGATGATTGCAGAACTGTCCTTGTAAATCATTTGGGAGGCAGCTAATTGGGCTGGTCCATGGTTGCCCAGGGACTGCACTGATAATTTAATAGTGATTGGATTCCAGATCCCCTACCATTGCCTCATTTCTAATACAGACATAGCCCTAGTGACTCAGGAGGATTGGTGAAATTGCTCTCTGATGGGAGATCCTGAGACATACCCGAGGCCTTGCATGAAGTCAAGCGAGTGAGTTGCACAGCCAGTCGCAAACCCCTCAAATGGCTGGGGCTGCATCGCGCAATCCCAGCTTCCCACTGTGCCCTTCCTGGCTCCTGGTGACTTACTGCCTCTTGGTTCTGGTTCATCCACGCTCCAGCTCACACTGGCTGCCTACAGCTCTCAGCACACCCATCTGCCCCTGGCAGCCCGCTGACTTCATCCCTCCACTGCCTGGGACATGCGCCAGGGCATGGGAATAACACATCTCACCTTCCCCAGGGTGCACTTCTCTGAAGGCAACCGAATTGCTGAACTGAGCAGAACCATACTGAGCTATCAACCTTTTACCTTGCAAACCCAAATTTGGTGAAATGAAGGGAAACACTGTGAAAGCTGTGCTGCCACTGGACTGTGGTAGAGCTCATGCTGCCTTTCTCCATCCCGTGATGCTGAGAACTGGGGTTCAGGGGCTGTACCAACCCCTGACGTCTGAAGCAAATGCATGTATTGAACACTGTTATGGGGATGGCTTAATGGTTTAGGGACGTGATGCTGCCTTCGAATGCAACAGGTCCCAGTGGATGCCTTGATGAGCCCTGCAGCGGAACAAAATCCTCTAAACCAACAGACAAGCTTATTTATTATTAATAGTACTGCACACTTCATTCATCAGCTCTTCAGCAGTGCAGCAGCATAGCTCTGCAGCCACTTTGGGTGGGAAAGGACACGTTGGCTCCCTTGAGGAGGGAGCAGAGGGCCCAAGGTAGAGTGGGGCTGGGACTAGAAGCCCTAGACTTTTACCCCAGACACCGAAATACCATGCTGTGTCATTCATGTTTCATCCGAGAGGGTGCTTCCCTCTCACTCACATGTAGGGTTGGTGGCAGAGGGGAAAACCAAGCACTGAAACAACCAAAATCTGGTGAAGACAGGGGCTTGGAAGAGCATTGCCCTGTGATGTCCCCTGGTTGCCATCTGACTCCATATTCCTTGTGATAGGGGTGGCAAGAAGATCTGGTTTGGGGCTGGCAGCCACAAAACTCATCTCTCTATTAAAGTTAAACATTACCAAGCTCCTGCTCCCAAGGCCAATGGGCAAGAAATGGATGATTTTACACTATTTAACCCTCTTACCCTGTAAAACAGGGCAACTGCATCCAAAGTGCTGTCTGGGCACCCTTGAATTTACCAATGTGAGGGGCTCCCCAGTTCAAGAAGGACAGGGAACTGGTGGAGAGGGTACAGCAGAGGGCTACAAAGATGATGGGGGGACTAGAACATCTCTCTGATGAGAAGAGGCTGAGGGACTTGGGTCTTTTTAGTCTGGAGAAGAGAAGACTCAGGGGGGATCTGATCAACGTCTATAAATACTTAAAAGGTGGGTGTCAAGAAGATGGGGCCAGTTGTTTTTCAGTGGTGCCCAGTGACAGGATAAGAGGTAACAGGCACAAACTTGAATATAAGAAGCTACATCTAAACATGAGGAGGAACTTCTTTCCTTTGAGGGTGGCAGATCACTGGAAGAAGCTGCCCAGAGAGGTGGTGAAGTCTCCATCTCTGGAGACATTCCAAACCCACGCGGACACATTCCTGTGCAACCTGCTCTGGGTGGACCTGCTCTGGCAGGGGGGTTGGACTGGGTGATCTCCAGAGGTCCCTTCCAATCCCATATAATTCTGTGATTCTGTGAACCAACCTAGGCCTCGTTTATGGTCAGCCATGGGTAAGCCTGGGGTCCTATGGCAAAGCCATCCTGATGCACCACAGAGCCCTAATAGCCTAACAGAGTGGAAATATGCCCTCAGCATCCATAAAACAGAGATGAAGAGTGTGGGGCGGAATGAGCCAAACCACCCTGGGTGCTCCTGAGAGCATCCCCCAAGATGCTCGGTCCCCAGAGCGGAGAGGAAGGGTGGGAGCAGGGAAGAGTGGGAGGGCAGGCGAAGGGGTCGAGCGGTGCACTTCTGAGCGCTTCCTTGGCAAAGGGCTTTAATGCATCAAAAAGTGGAAGGTTTCACATCCGATTCTTGTCACGGGCGGCCAGGCTAATCAGCTGGATGTCATTTCCAGGGGGAAGGAAGGGCCCCGGCAGCGGGCAAGCCACTTTGCTCAGAGGGGCTGCTGCCCTTAAGAGGCTTTTATTGCGGCGGCTCGGCGGCTCAGCAGAGAGGTGTGCTGTCATTAGAGTGACACTAAAAGTATCCAAAGATTAGCGATGACGGACTGAATGACCTGTCCCTGTCAAGTCTGAAGTAGTTGGGGGGGGGCTAGGGGGAGAAAAGGGGAAGGAGAAACAGCTTTTTCCCCAAAAAAGGGTGATTTGGGATGGGCAATGAAAAGCTGGCACTAACTGGACTAAGATCCTTTCCAATTATTGCCTCAAATCAGTTCATAAATCCTGAAAGGAGATTTGTAAACCACCCTCCCTGGGAACACAGGAAATTGGGCTTTTCCCCGCCTTCAGCAGAGCTGGATGAAGAACAAGTTTCCAGCTTTGAAGACATCGCCAATCCACCTCTTTGCCAGGGTTTTGCAAGGAGACCTGAGGAAAGCCATGGGCTGGCAGTGATATTGGTGTCTCTGCGTCCTTTCAGCTGAGAATCCCCCTTCTGATCTAGTATCCCTGCCCATGTCAGGGGGGTGGAACTAGATGATTTTTAAGGTCCCTTTCAACCCAAACCATTCTATGATTCCCAGCTATCAAGGTCTGATTTTAAGCGGATGGTGCTCTTGTTCCTCTGTGGAGAGAGCCAAAAATGCTTCCTTCAGTGACAGGCAGAGTTATGCTAGAGGAAAGCAACCAGTTTGCATAAAATCCTGTCTCTTCCCCCTGCCATTTTTCAGAAACCTGTTCCCCTGAGCTTGACATAGGATTAGCCTTCACCTCAGGTGTAGGTTGTGACCCTCTCCATGGGAAGAGCCCATCCCGCACCCCAGATGCATACGAGAAAGCAGCTTTTTAATGTTTCTTATCATTGTGGTTAAATGTCTCCTGTATTTCTGCATTCCCCCTACAAGAAAGCCCTATCAGACTCTCCTCCTTGGACCTTGGCTTTTGACCTTGGCCAGGGCTGACTTGGGGAAGACGCCCAACTTGCTGCTGCCAGCGGTGCTCCTGGAGTCCTCCCACCGCTGCCAGCATATCTCATGTGCCTGCTCCCCATGGATACCTCTCCTCACTGCTCCTTCACAACAAGGCATTTCCCAGATACAGCTCCATTATTCTGCTACCAGGCTGATTTTTTTCCTTTTAATTCTTCTTCTTGCAGAAAATGTATCTAATTTCTTCTCCCTTCCACCTCCCCTCCTCCTCCTAAGCCCCCTTCCCGACTGCTTGCAAAGAGAGGTTTCGAGACCAATTTCAAGGTGGATTCAGCACTGGGAGATTGGGGAATTTAACATCAAGAAGTTGTTTGAGGCTGTGGAGTGGTCTGAGCTCCCTCCTGAGCTGGAGGAGTCCTACGAAGCCCTTAGAAATGCAACTCCAGCTAATCAAACCCACAGAGAGCCAGAAGGACTCCTGGGGGTTGTTTCTATACAGGCTACTTAAAACTCAACTCTCCAGTAAAGGCAAGGACAGACAGGGAATAAGGGCACAGGATTTGGGACATGAGTCTGCTGTGGGAGTTCTTGGTCAAGTTGCTTGCCATCCTTGAGCCCCAGTTTTCCCTCCTGGTCAGTGATGTTGACAATGGTGAGCTCCTCTGTAGACACCGATGGGAACCTGCTGCAAATGGACTGGAGGAACAACATGTTGTCCTTAAAGATTGGCAGGCAAAGCCAGAAAACAGCAAAGTTGATGGACAGCAATGGGACCTCACAAATTCTCTCCTCTTAAATTTTTGGATGTCTTTCCACTCAGCTGTGGTGGGCCAGGTGGATAATTCAGTTTTTACATACAACACTGGCAGGTCCCTTTGCAGTTCCTCACCCATAGGACTTCTTCCATTCTCCGGGGTTCCTTTTCTGGAGAGAAGTTTGGCCGAAAAGTGGTAGTAGTGAGTGGTGGGACCCAGCGGTGCTCAAGGTTTGGGTGACCAGTGTGATCCTAGACTGGCTGGTGGGAAGATCCTCTGGAGTCTGTAGTCCTGTATGTGTTTTTCCCTGTTTGGGACGAGAATGACTGCTGGCTCATGTTCAAGTTGGCATCAGTTGTCACCACATAGCACCATGGCTGCTCAACTACTCAGTTCCCAGCCAGTTGTCAAGTGGTTTCCAGTCAATTCCCAGTCTGGTGTCACTCCAACACCAGCACAGAGCTTTGCACACCTCCTTGTTGACCTTCATGATGTTCCTGTTGTCCCAGCACTTCTCAGGGTCCTGTAGGCCAAGGCTCTGCCATTCATTGTGCCAGTTTCCCTTCCTTATTAACTGTTACCCACAAACTTGTGGAGGATGCATCTTCATCCAGGTCATTGATGATGTTGAACAGTTATCAGCTTCACCATGAGCTCCAGGGGTACTTCACCACTGTCATGCTGGAAAATGAATACGCTCGCTCATCAGCACTGGAGATAGGAGGGTTCTACTCAGCTCCATGGAGTCCATGAAAGTCAGGGGATGGTGTGTGCTGGGAACAGCCACTTATCCTTCTGCACAAGCAGAGACCACCTAAACTGCCTGATGGCATGAAAAGACAGAAAATTAAAAGCTTACTAAAATGATAATTATTCCAAAGTGAGAGTCTGTTTGGCATAATGTCTGGGATTTAGCTTGATGTAGTGAAAAATATAGGGCACTTACCTGATAAAGAGGATTGTTGAAGGGGGCAAATCTCTTTGGCCAGGGAAGAAAAAGTGATGAATGAATTCCAGGTGAGTAACATTGAGATCGCCTCACTTTTGCTGAAGAGTTTGCATCAAAGAGCAAAGCCAGTGCAGTGCATTCAAAAAATGTCCTAATTATTGCAAGGGATTTGAAGAGCGATGTCTCGATTCAAACTTCTTCAGCTGTAAAGCAGAAGTGAAGCCCATCACTGTCAGCCTGCACCCCTTTTTATGGCTTCGCTGGGATAGGGGCTTCTGCTTTGTGCATGGCCGGGATGTTTTGGTGTGGTCATTCATCTGCTATGGACACTGGCAGTGGTGGGTGCTGTCCTCTTTTGGGGTGAAAATCACACAGTCCTGGCCTAATTCCCTACTGAAACTCAAGCCAGTGGGAGCAGCGCAAGGTTGGACCACAGCCCTGTGTGGGTTCCACACAGCTACTCATCTCTGGTTTAGGAAGCCCTTGAGCACACACTGGAGGCTGGGAGTATCCAGAAAAGCTTTGCTGTACTGTGGCCCTTATCTCACACCTTTTCCTAAACTACCCTGTGCATTTGGAGAGTGGACCAAACAGCTTGGGACAGTAGGGTAAATCCATGTTCTTCCATCCTCTTGTGTATTCCTGCCTGCTCAGTGCATGGGAAGAGGAATCTGGACCCTCTGAAAACACTGACATTTCAGAAATAGTGTTTAAGGAAGATTTGCATTCTCCAAATCTGGGAAATCTGCAGAATCTGTGAATATGGGAACAGCGTAATGCCTCCTGGAAACAGGGAGGTTTGCTCTCTCAAAGCCAAAAGTGCATCATGTTTGTGTCAAAGTTTCACGCTGTGATAATAAATAAATCAAACCCAGATCTTCCAGTTTACCTGAAAACCTCTGAAGACTTTTTCTTTGCAAGTGCCGCTCCGCTCCATGTTTCCTGGAAGCTTTCAGACTTTGCCCAAACAGCATTTTTCTGATGCTCCATGAAAAATATTTGCTCAGCTCTTCTGGCAAGCATGAGCTCCGAGGAAGTCGAAGGCAAAGGATTCACCTTGCCCTGGGCTGCTGAAAACTGCTTTGCTCCACAGCTCTTGTTGGAGATGAGGAGGAGATCAGCATGATGTGAGGCCAGCAACGGTCACAGAGGATGTGCAAAGACAGTGGTATCTGGGACACATGTAATTCCGGACAGGAGTGTCCCTCCCATGCTCTGACCACAGCATCTTTCACGCTTACTCTGTGCTTGAGAGATTTAAGGGATGGAGGGGAGAAAGGACAGACATTTATCAGCAGGTGGATGAAAGGAGATGGTCTCAAGATGTTCTTGAAATTGTCTCAGATTGTGCCAAAAGTGATGGCTAGAGAGGTCAGGGTGTATTGCTACACCCTCTTGGAGCATCTTACCATAAAACTTCTCCCTGCTTGCACAAGCCGAACCCTTATGGCTACAGCTTTTTGAAAAGCTGATACCACCCACACAGAGAAAACTCACCTTGACTTGAGGCTTCTCCAAGAGCCACCCCGTCCTGACCTGCTTCCTTGTCCAATAAATCTTTCCTGAAAGTGACACTAGGAAATCTTGCCTGTCTTGGCCACAAGACGTGGGCTACCCACGGTCTGGTGGAGGGTCTTTTTCTGCAACAACCATTGCAGTTTTCTCCATGTTGGCATGTCCCAGAGCCTACCCAAAGCAGATGGTGAATGACAATTTAGGAGTACTCAGGATTTGTGGGGAAAGAGAAGAGGATTTCATGCAAATCCGGCCAACAAGCATGAGGAAGGCATAAGGAAGTTTTTCTCGAGCCCTTCCCCGGAGCTGCCGTGATCTGCTGCTTTGCAGGATGCTTTCCAGCCTGATGGCTCCTTCTGGGCCATGACGGATGAGCTTGCACCTCTGTCCGCCTTCCTGGAACTGCTTTGCAATCGGTAGCAGTGGCCAGGAGGTCTCCCAGGGGCTTGGTGAGGATGGGGAGGGGTGGAGGGAAGCTGGCAGAGGAAAGGGGGGTGACCAGGGGGATGTATTTGCATGTGGAGCTGCGGTGGATGTCAGTTAATGGAGCCGGGTGATTCAGCCGCTGTGGAGGAAGCATCAAGGGATTCTTTACGCCCTGGTACTGCTGGCAGGAACATCCTGGAGGCTCCTCAGCACATAAGTAACTACAATGGGTGATTGCTTAATAATTAAAGATATGTAGTGCTTGGATTGCCTCCCGGAGCCGGACCAGAACGAGGAGAGCAGGGCACAGTGGGAGGAAAACTTCCCGTCTTACAGGAAATCTTCCCCTGCCCGACCTCTCCGCAGTCCCTGCGCCTGCTGAGGGACTTGGCTGGAATCAATTCCCCTTCGCTTGCAGTCAGAGGAAGCGGCGGGCTGCCATTGGGATCCTGCCACCGATTAACCAAGTGGCCTTGGTGTGCTGCTTTCCCTCCCAGTGTGCCTCAGTTTCCCTTCTCAGAATGAGGATGTTGTCTGAAGGTATGGGAGTATCTCATGGGAGGGGTTAGACCCAGCTGGGTAGTCATGGGGGGAAGGTGACGGTGCTTAGCGAGTCCTCCTGGAGGCAGTTTTTTGTCTTTGAGATGGTAAATCTGCCTGTTTCCAGGAGGTGTTCTGCTCCTCCAGTGTTCACAGAGTCTGGAGATTTCCCAGATTTGGGGAGTGCAAGTTTTAATCATAGAATCATAGAATAGTTTAGGTTGGAAGAGACCTCTAAAGGTCAACTAGTCCAACCTCCCCTGCAACGAGCAGGGACATCTCCAACATAAGATCACAGAATCATAGAATGGTTAGAGTTGGAAGGGACCTTAAAGACCATCTAGTCCAACCTCCCTATCCTGGGAAGGAACATCTTCAACTAGATCAGGTTGCTCAGAGCCCCATTCAACCTGACCTTGAATTTTTCCAGGGATGGGGCATCTACTACCTCTTTAGGAAACCTGTTTCAGTGGTTTAATCATCCTTAAACCATTTGGAGCTTGGTCCAGCATAGGAGAAAACGATATTACCAGCCTGAAAAGAGCAGCTGATGGTGACCCTGGGCTGCAGGATGGGCAGATAGAGCTGGATATTGCACCCTGTGGCCAGGACAGCACCGACATGACACCCCCCAAGTAGGGATGATGAGGAGCCCGGCGGCATGGGCCACCGCTCCCTGACAGCTCCACTTTATTTACAGGCCTGATTACAGGCGACACATGAGCGGATTTATTAACTCTGCTCTCCCGCTATTCGGAGCCTTGTAGATAAATGGCAGAGCCCGGGGCCAGCGCTAAAACTCAGTTAACATTAAAGTGAAGGATCTGCCGGTGCTTCTGCCGGGGGCGAAGGGGAGCGGATGCGCTTTTCTTTGCAGTCAGACGCCTGTCGGTTGAGCAGGAGGTGGTGGTTGGTTTTTTTTTTTGCCTCTCCCCAGGGTGGATGTCACACGCAGGGAGGGCGGGATGGGGGGATGCTGACTCAGCACCCGCTGCTCCACTGGCTGGCGAGACGCAGAGCGGTGGTTGGGACGTTGCCTTTCCCGTGCCCCTGGGGGTGTGGGGCAGGTGAGGGCTTTGCTGAATGGTGTGGGGCTGTGCTGAGCCTGCTTTGCCCCCCCCCCCAGGCACTGATTCTGGTCCAGGCTAAGCGATGTCAGCCCAGAGGACATGCATGTGTGTTAAAACCTTGTTTTTATCACACTGATCCTGCGTAAATCATGATAATTGACCCAGGAGTCAGGGATATCATAGCGGTGTCAAACTGGTGCAAGAGGAGAATGAGAGACCCTCAAAGCCCGTCCCTCATCTCTACATTGTAATTGTAATTTCCTTCCGAGTAACGAATCTGAGTTACATTCTAACTTCCTGGGGTGAAAATGCTGATTTGTTCTTGCTTCGAGGACAGACGAAGAGCCCGGGGAGCTGAGGGACAGCCTTGCATGAGGATCAGCCAGCCTTGACCCAGCTTTCCTTTTCCTATGAATCCCCTTTTCTTTCCTCTGCAGCCACCAAATTGTTTTGTCCCTGCCTTGGCTTGTGCCTAGAACTAGCCCCATGCTGCCCAGACTTCCAGATTTTTAATAAGTTTTTCCCTCTGGGATTAAACCCTCGGAGAGGCAGGGACTGCCCTGGCACCAGAGCCCACCTGAGAAGACCTGTCGTGTCACTGCAAAGTCCAGGCCATGGGGACTGAAACGGTGCAGGAATGGGGCACTCTCTCAGGGCTCAACCAAAGCTGCCTCCTTTTTCTGAAGTTCATGCTTAACTGAGGAGTCAAAGAAATTCTAATTCACAAAACACTTGATTTGACAAGAAAGACGTCATTCTGTTTCTGCTTGGGGTGATTTGAAAGCAAGGCTTTGGTTGGACACTAAAAGAATTGGGGCGGAGGGGGGGGGGAGGCTCTCAAATAGTGAGCCTCACTACCAGTGAGGCTCCCAAAGAGTCAAAATGAAGCTTTTCAAGGGTCCCACGTGAGGGAATAAACTTGCCTTTTAGAAAGTTTTGCTGATGTGAGGGCAGAAGCCATCCAGTAAAATGGGAAGTGGAAAATATGGGAGCTGGTTCTAAATGTCTACATGGGAATGAATGTATACACGGCAGCTATAAATGTAACGTGGGAACCAGCTAACGGTGTATCCAATGTGGAGAATCACTGCTGGCCTTAAATCACCATCCCTGGAGATATTTAAAAGATGGGCAGACGTGGCGCTGAGGGATATGGTTTAGTGGTGGTTTTGGCAGTGTTGGGTTGATGGTTGGACTCAATGATTCTAAAGGTCCCTTTCAACCCAGATGATTCTATGATTCTATAAATTTGGGAGATGCAGACAACTCCACAGAGGCCTTGGAAGTGAGCGCCAAAGATGCTGGAAAATCCGTCCCCCTTCCCGTGCCTCAGTTTCCCCAGCAGCAAAGCGGAGCTGGTTTCTCCTTTCCTACTGTGGGGGCGGGGAGGGGGAGATGGAAGCTGCTTGGACTTTGCTTTTTCCGGCGTGATTGGGTTTTCTGAGCACTCAGCACTTCCGCAAAGCCCGTCCTTGCTGCTCTTAAAGTGCTGCAGGAGTAAGGCTATGCTGGATACCGGAGCCAGGGTGGAAGCAGGTAGTGCAGACAGCTATCTCCATGGATGGGCTGATAATGCAGATGGGCCAGGGCAGGGGGAAGAGGATCAATAATGCAGATACGGATAGAGCCTGGCCCGGTGCGAATAAGCCCAGCTTTGTAAATGAACCCTGAGCTCTCAGGGCTCCCCGGTAAAGGCTGTTGTTATCTCCAGACACTCCGGCTGTCTGGGTCCTTTCACAATACAGAGACGTGCCGACCAGGATATGAGTCAGCTAACAGGGCTCTTTCCCTGATCGCTGACCGAGTGCCGGCCCCGACACTGCTTTGCAATGTTGGCTGACGGCTGCCTGGCGTGGCTTGCACCTCCTCGGAGGGCAAGGACCGGCCGCGGAGTTATTCCCTCATCCATCCTACCTGATTTCTCCTGTAGTCCATCCTAAGATGTCATAACAGTAGCCACCCATGAGCTCCCCAGCCATCAAGGCAAGGTGTTCATCCTGAGGTTGTGAGAAAAAATTGCCAGGCAAAAGGTATATGGATTTATTCCTTCATTGCAGGGCTTTAGGGATGATGCAAACAGCCATTTCTGGTCCACAGAGCTTCTGGCTTTACCAATGCAGTCTATAAAACAGGAGAAGCAACCAGGAAGAACCCCCCCCAGACCGGTTGGCTTATGCACCAATGCAATCCAGCTACAAGAGCATCACAAGGAAGGCTGGAAAAGGTGTGTGTTCCCCAGTTGTGTCCCGTCCAGGTCTCCTGGCCATGTCTCCCGGCCATGTCTCCCTGCCTCTCAGCAGCTCCAGTTCAGATACAAGCCCTTGCTCTGTCTTCCCAGTCCAAGGTTGGGACTGGGAGAAGAAAATAGCAGGTTTGTTCTCCCCAGAGCTGGTCAAGCCCAAGGTCTGTCTTGCTCCATGTCCTGCCTCTGAAAACAGCCCACAGCTGATGCCTGGAGAAATGCAAGGCAGGACGAACAAGCAGAGTGTTTTCAACAATTTGTGCCCGGGGACCTCTTGAAGCCAGAGGTTTTGCCCTCTGTATTATGGCAGGGGATAGTTTTTTTCCTCTGTGAATGTGCCCATCATCCACGAAAACTTTTTAACATCCTGCAGCAAGGAGTTCCTGGGCTTGATTGCAGAAAGCAGCAGCTGATGGTAACTTTGGCCTGGCAGGAGGCATCTTTGCTGCTTCTGTGCTGCAGAGACCTGGGAAAACCAGTTCAGCTGTGTGAGAAGAGGAAAGACCTGTGAAATATGAGCAGCCTAAGCACAGCAATCCTTTATAGCAATCCACACAAGCTGTTCCCAAACTAGGAGCTCTTAACCTTAACTCTGCCCTTATTGCTTCTACCCTGAAGGCTGGTGTTACGGAGCCCCCCACAACATACTCATTAATAACATGAAATCTGGGCCAGAGGATCTCTTTGGCACATTAATGCAGCCATTTCCCCCCTCCCCAGACCCTGCTTCTCCTTTCTCCCCCCTTCCCATCTCATTTCCTCCCGAGCCAAAGAAATCTGTCTGCCTGATAGATGGCTCCTGACAAGCTGAGCAGCTAAAGATCACATGTCAATAGGGCTATAATTAGGAGAATTGAGCCCTGTCAGGGCCGGACGGATATTTATCTGAAATCAATGGCCAATAGGGTGGAAGGAATGAAGATGTGGGAGTGTTTGCTTTGGAGCTGCCACAGCTTTTTACACCCTGTCTGCACAGGGATCCTGCTGGCCTGGGCTTTCCTGCTGCCTGAAAGGGGGGAGGATTATAGCATTAGCCATGGAGATCTGCCCTGGCCTCTCAGCACCCGCTGACCCCTTTCTGGACGTGCACGCACCCCCCAGGTGGGCATGGCAACAGGAAAAAGTGAGACGGGGCTGTGGCTGGTTGCAGACAGAGGCTGTGATTCATAGAATGGTTTAGATTGGAAGGTACCTTAAAGGTCATCTAGTTCCAACCCCTCTGCTGTGGGCAGGGACACCTCCCACTAGACCAGGTTGCTTAAAGCCCCATCCATCCTTGGATACTTCCAGGGATGGGGCATCCACAGCTTCTCTGGGCAACCTGTTCCAGTGCCTCACCACCCTCATAATGAAGAATTTCTCCCTGAGATCTCATCTAAATCTCCCCTCTTCCCGTTTGAAGCCATTACCCCTCATCCTATCACTACATGCCCTTGCAGAAAGTCCCTCTCCAGCTTTCTTGTAGGCCCTCTTCAGATTCTGGAAGGGGTTATAAGGTCTCTCCAGAGCCTTCTCTTCTCCAGGTGGGACAACCCCAACTCTCTCAGCCTGTCCTCACAGCAGAGGGGCTCCAGCCCTCTGAGCATCTTTGTGGCCTCCTCTGGACCCACTCCAACACGTCCATTCAACCTTTTGCTCTTTCTCCCAGTGAGGAGGAGCATATTAGCAACCCCAGGCACCAGGGCCAGGATCTCAGGTGTACACAGGGGATGCAGGACTGGAGAGACAGCAGTTGGTGGGGACAAGGATGTTGTCACCTCTCATCCCCAGCTGAGATGGAGCTGGGGTCTCACCTAGATGCTCACATATAAAACCTGGTCTAAATCTCCAGGTGGGGAATAGCCCTTCATGCCTGTGACAATGCTGCCAGGGGAGGTGCTGCAAATGTTAAGGCTGAGATTTAGGCATTGACTTCCTCTCTGGAGGATGCTAGAGGCCGTCGAGCGGGGGCTGGGTCACTGAAGACATTTTGTGGCAGCCATCCCCACAACTTTTCTGAGAGCACAAGGACCTTCCAGTCCCCCAAAAGCTCCTGTGATGCTCTTAGCACTGGCTCAGGATGGGGGGTTTGCACCTAGACAAACACCAAGACTTGCTCTCTCTTGGACTGGGGCACGAATCCTTTTTTGCAACCTTTCATGCAAAGAAAAGCTCGGAAGGCCCCGGGTCCTGTGAAACCCTTAAGCATCTGCTTTAATGCTTTGTTGGTGCAGGGGTCAATAGCCCAGCCTCAAAGCTGTTCAGCTATGAAAACAGCTGAGGTTAAAGACAGAAATGCTTTGGAAATGCTTTCAGGCACCAGGCAGGATGGAGGTTGGAGTCACACAAACCAGAGGAAGGCAGCAGGGAGGAAACGACCCCTCCTTTGCCTAGGGAGCGATGCTGTGAGTGGGGTACCACAGCCCAGCATGACGATTCAACCCCAGGACTGAAAAGAGCTGAAGGAAATCTTTGCAATTCTAGCCTAGTTCAGCTTTGTCCTCCCCACTGCTCAAGGAGATGTCAGGGGTCGACCCCACTCCATCTCCAGCTGGGCATGGACCTCGCCTCCAGGATCCAGCAAGATAACATGCTGTTGGCAGCAGGCAAAGCACGCTGCCTGGGCTGAGCACACGCAGCTTTCCCATCCCACAAAGTCTGCCCCTATTCAACCAGTGTGCAAAAATCAGAGCTCATAAAAATTGCCGGGGATTAGTGCTTAGAATTAGTGAAATCATCGATTCCCCGTTGGGGCGTTAGGGATCAAAAAGGCTCTCCCAGCTTGCTTTTCTCATGACAGCATCCTCACGCCTCGTGCATGGCCGAGATCCCGACCGCTGCCCGTTCATCACATGCCAGTGTATCCACCAGTCCCCACAGCCCTTCTCCGGATTCGTTTCACTTCTGAGACCAAACAACTTGCAGAGAGAAATCAAGGGAGGGGGAAGGACCCAGGGCCCTCCCCATGGCTCAGGCAGCAGATGACATGTAGCTTGGTACACTCCTAATTTATTGCTTCTGTAATTGGGGTTAATTAGTGGTGACCAAATTTATCTTCTCGCCTCTCATTAATCCTAAACACAAAAGAACCCTGTTTGCAATCAATTGCTGTTTAATTACAGCACAATAGCTGCCTCCTGAGATCGAAATCCCTGCTGGTTTGAGGTCTTGACGGCGAGGATGGGAGTGGAAAGATGCAGCTTGGAGGAGCTGGAGGATGAGGATGCCAGCTGGGACTGGCATCGTGTACTCCAGGGGCCTGTGAGGTTCATGAAGAGCAGCGTGAGGTCTCCTTGCCCTGACTGAAGGATCAGGCTGTGGATTTCAGCTGGGGAGAAAGGGTTGGATTTTTAAACAGGTCCTCATGCAATGGAAGGACAACTCAGTCGAGGGTGGTGGAGATGCTGAACAGTCCTGGGATGCCTTTTTGGCTGGGATGGCTATTAAAGAGGATGGCTCACATGCAGCTCCTGCCCCGGAGATCTTGCTTGTCTGCTGAGCCAGGGCACAGGGGACATCCTGCTTGAGATTTGCATCCTCCAACAGCAGCTCCCATTGTTTGGTTGTAGACCTCAGAGGCTCTGGTGGACCCTATCGCCATCACAGCAGAGGCAGTAAAGCTGCCTGTGAGCTATAAAGGGCCCTGCTGGGACCCTGGAGGAAAATGCAACATTTGGACGGAAAACATGCTCTCTGTGATGTCTGGCCTTGGAGAAACCATTGAGAGGATGTTTGGTCCTCTCTCAACCTGAAGGCAATGGAAAAGGAAACAAGGTCCCACCACTGTCTGGGCCTTCGTTGGTCGGACTGAAGGTGTCTGAGGTGACTGTAGGATTACCCACTAGGGTGTGAAAAGTGAGTGAGATGAGGAAAAAAGTGAACTGTGGGAAAGCTCTTCCTCAGGAAAGCTCTGATTCCCCATCCTGGACCTGAGACATTTCTGGGGACAGGTTGACTCACGTACCCCAGGAACCCCACCTGAGAGCCCCAGATTGCTTTTTTGCCAGGAGATACATTTCCTTGGCAGTGGTACCTGTCCTGCCCCCTCATTTACCCAGATAAATGTATACTCGGTTAATGTTGTGAGTATTAAATAAACTCCCCGCCTTAGCCTGCTCGCCTCTCCCTCCCTGCTCTTTAGGTGTCATCAATCTGCGGGATTATTGAGCCCGGTTTTGGAGTTAGTGGCGTGTTGAAAATGCTCCGGTCTTCCCTTTATCACTTTCAGATCAGCTCATCGGATGGGAATCCATCAGGGAAAGTAATGGGAGAGGCCATGCTGATATATGGCTCTGTGTTACTGGATCAATCGGGCTCTCGCCTTCCCTCCAGCATGGGGGCTGTGCAGGTCCAGGGCTGGTGTTACTCCACTTCCTTCTATTAAAACACCAGATTAATCAGCACCTTCCATTCCTGCAAGGGTTTTGTCCAGGCATGTGCTGGAGATGCCCTGGATGTGATAAAATATCAGCTGTGTCAGAAACAAGGTCCCCTCTTGGGACCTCAACCCCTGACTCAAGCCACTTGCTGACACTTATTTATTGCATTTAATATTTAGGTGGATTTAGGGGTTAGGCAGCAGCCAGAAGCTGGATATTGTGCTTTACAGCCATCATGTACTAAAACGCAGCTGCTACCAGGGTGGAGCACAGAGGGTGCTGAGGTGGTATGTCCACCACTGGGGCCAGGAGTCAGGACCAGGACCTGGTTTTTGAGCTATTTTTCCGCCTGGGAATCAACAACCACTCTCTCCCCAGGCCCTGTGTGGATTCAGAGGGAAGAGCACCACCTACTGAGTCTCCCTCACCTCTTTCTTCCCTTTTTTTTTTTTTAAATATATTTTATTTCTGTTTGTGGTCTCAGATAGCCTCTGCTTTGTGCTAGGAAAGGCAGGAGCACGTTTAACTCCAAGCAACCCTCCTGATCTCTCCAGACAATTCTGCTTGCATCGTTTTTCTTGCTAAGCTGCTTGTGTTAATGAGACTTGCTTTCCTTGGGATGTTTCTGCTTCCTGCCTTCATGAACTAACAGCTCCTCCGGCCTGATGCCTCCCCAGACGTGGATGGGCTTTCTCTCCGAGCAAGCGTGTGTATGGGCAGGCGTGCGAAATGAAAGAATTTAGATAAGTTTTGACTCAAAATCTAAATCAAAGATAAACATCAGAGACTTTGACTCATGAATCACAAACAGATGCAGCGATATAATTGTACACATGCATGTGTACATATGTGGGTGTGCATATGTAGGACCAAACACCTGGATGCGTTTTGGCCCTGGCTGAGGATTTAGGGAATTAGCTGAAGACTTTCACATCTGCGTTCAGTTTCTCACCCTGACACAACCCTCCCTTTTCATATTGACTAAGCACTTAAAAAAATCCTCGAAAGCAAGCTGGGACAAACACAGAGAAATCTCCTCTGGTGCTTCTTTAATGTTTTTAATTGGGAGAGTATTCAACCTTTTAGGAATGAGGACAGAGTCCAGCTTCTGTATTATTCCCCCAAAGCAACCAATTTCCCCCATTTGCAACCAGTGCAAAATTAGATTAAACATTAAATGTTCTTTTATTATTTCTCCCTGCTTTGTTCGTTTGCACTTCAAAAGTGTGTTTGGGAGTGTTTCTCCCAAGGGACAGCACAGGCTATTTTGCAGTGATTTACAGACAGAATCACAGAATGATAGACCAGGGGTCTTCAAGCACTGAGTCACTTCACCTGCCTCCAACCAAATCATCTGTGGTCTCAACATCGTGGATATCACTAGCAGGAAGATCTAAGTGGGAGGTGGGAGTGAAGAGAACCAGCTCCTTATCAGACCACAATCTTTCCTATTTTCTTCTTCTTGTCCCATGTGAAACTGAGGGGCACCAGATCTTTGCATTGAGGAGAAAAAAGCCCCATAGAATCCCTATGGGTAAAGTCTGGCTGACATGGCAATGCCAAGGGCTGGCTGCACCCTCAGATACCAGCTCCTGGCACTGCTCAGGCATGGGTGTTTCATCTCCCATGGGTCACCCCATCCCAGAGAGGTGTCAGATCCCTCCTGTGCCTCTTGCACCCTCTGAGCATCCCTTGTGCAAGGAGAGGGGGAGTCAGCCTGGCCCTAAACCCACCCTCGGTGAAGAGAAAATGAGGACCCAACAAGAAAAGACCATGGGGTGGGCTCAGCAATGATAAGAAGACAGAGGGGACCATGCAAGAGCAGATAAGGAAGGACAGAGCAGAACATGGGTTCTGGGAGGTCCCCAGGTCTGGGAGCTGCTGAAATGTCTTCTGCTGTAACCCACCAGCCTTGTGTGCATCCACAACAGCATACAGCACTCTACAAATTGGGCATTGAGCTGAAGAAAGGGGGCAAATGCAGCCTGGGAGCTGAGGCTGGAGAAGCCTGGCTTCAGAGGCATCTCTTCAGCCTTTGGCAAGAGGCTGGTGCACCTAACCAGCCAACTTGCGTAGGAGCTTGGGATTCTGTAGTAAACCTCCTCAAAAGCCACGAAAATATGCCCTACGAGGAAGGGTTGGGAAGACATCAGATTGTTTAGTACAGAGACTGAAGGGAGATGGGATAACAGCCTGCAATTATGTAAAAGGCTTCTGCAAGAAGAGGAGGGACACACGTTTCCCTGTGGATAGGACAAGTAATAAGGAGCTTAAAAGCCAGCAAAGGAGATTTAGAGCTGTGGGGATAGAGAAGGGCTGGGATTAATTGCTAGGAGCAGGGGCAGGGTGGTATCACCAGTGCTGGAGGTTTGGAGGACAAACGTGTCAAGAAGGCTTAAAGAGAGTGGATCCTCCCACGGGGCAGGGGACAGGGAAGATAAACATCCACCTGGCTGTGTTTTGGCTGATCCACAAGGCAATGCAAGTGAGTGCTGGGATATCTCCAGAGGGTTGATGGGCTGGATGGTTCCGGGACTTCTTCCCCATGATGCTCATGCTCATTTCTTGGTGTGAGTTGTGCCTTTCTCAGCATCATGCAGAGCCGCTTCTTTATCCATTTCCCTGGCCATCATTTTGCTCAGGTCCACAGGACCTGAGGCAATGTGGCACTGTGTGCTTGTGGGTGTTGCATCTCAGCCTCTCTCCCTACTTTGCCCATGCTTCTAGCTTGACCTGAGCCTTGGGGAGCTGGAAAGGGCTTTTGGGTGGAAAGCACCCAGCCAAGCAGTGGTGATCTGATCACCCCGAGGAAGCAAATGTGCTGACTGGGCACAAGCCAGAAATAAACCAGAGAAAACTTGAGAAGGCTCTTGCTTCCAGTAATTCCCAGGGAGAGGTGTCAGCCATGATTTCTGGAAGCCACACGCAGCAGAAAGCAAGGGATTGCTGGCAGCACTAATGAAGTTACTGCCATCCGGCGATTAGGTTAGGAGATCCTCCGGGACTGGCCTGCGAGGTGATGGACTGAAAGCAGAACGGGAACTAAATTGCATTTCATTTCAATTTGGCCATAAATTTGATGATTTCGTCAGATAAGAAGTAAAGGGGGGAAGGGAGGTGGGGGAGGGGACGGGAGAGAGAAGAGGAGAGGGAGGGCTCTCTGCCTTCGGCATGGCCAGGGCAAGGAGGGAGCAGGGGAGAGAGCACGACACGAGAAATTACATCGTTCTAGTTTGTACCATTGTAGATTATTAATCAGAAGTGTCAAAGGCTTTATTGGATAGGATGTATATCACCTGCTTTCTATAGACTATTCACTGAAGTAATAAGGGCTGGGAATATAGGTTATCGAACTGCCCTGGGATTTATGAGAGAGGAATGTAGTGGGTGAAGAGAAGAGATGGACCGTTGTTTCCATTTTTGCAGGACGCTCCACTTGGCATCAGCGGTTTGTGTCACCTGAGTCACCTGCAGCAAACGGATGAGTGGACGTGCCAGCAGGGCTTTGGATACTGTCGGACTCCAGTAAGGACTGCAAACTGTAGAGCGTGGGCCAGTGAGATTTCCCAGTTCTCACCACTCAAACTCCTGTTCAGGACAACCTCAGCCACCAGACAAAGTAGACCTCACTGCAGAGAGGTTGCTCAATAATTGCAAAAACACAGGTAAAGGGACAGATTCAAACACCTTTCCATCATTGGAGTGTGATATTATAGGCCTTAAAGAAATGGTAGTTCATCCCAGTTTGCAGACACCATGTGATGCCAGGCCCCAACAAATATCCCAAATTAAGTGAGGCCATTAGCCAATTCCTTATTCCCTGAGTGCTGCATCCATCAAAGCCATGTTTCCCCGATTTAGAGACAAGGATGTTATGTGGAACAGCGTCAAATGCTTTGCACAATTCCAGGTATGATTCACTAAGGTTTCAGTCTTCCTATCTTGCTGTGGCAATGTCTTGCAAGTGGGGAGGTTTTCATCACAACTAGATGAAGGTCTGGTGTTTGCTTAAGGATAAGACCAGAGCGCTCTTGGTGGGATATCTGGCTATGACATATTTTGAGGTAAAATCATGGTATGGTGTACAACTCTAATTTCCATCACCAAGAGCTTGACATTTCTTAGCAAATGATGGGTGGATCTCAAATGATGTGGCCAGATATGAACTGACTCTGTGTCTAGCTCCAGTTCAGTGTGTCCCCAGTTCAGGTAGGAGAGGCTGAACCAACTTCTTCAGTGAGCCTTTCTCCCTGGCTCCTTCTCCTCTTCTTCAGCTTTTCCTGGCAGATGGAAATGAGTGTGAGAATCTTCTGATCCTGGGCTTATTTCTTCTAGCCTTTCAGATGCTGAATGCAGCTTCCCAGCTCTCTGGGGTTTCATTGTGCACCTCTGGAAGACCCAACAAATGAAATCTGTAGGAACATCTTCCCCCATGAAGTCTGGATGGTGAAAACATCTGCAAAACAACTCACTAAACACACTCAGAGTTATGGTAAAGAAGTGCCAGTTGGATGTTGATGCTGAAATTGTCTGGGGCAGTACCAAGCTCTGGGTGTACATGAGTAAAGCTACAAAGATGTGCTCTGAAACATCCATCTTGGATCTGTGGTGGCTTTCAGTGACCTCATGGGGTACATCAACCCATTTGCATGCTCCCCCTGCATCAGGCTGGCTTGGGGAAGGGACATAGAAGCTCTCCAGGACTAGCTCTACTGAGCCTGGGGGCTGGTTTGTGCTGCTACAGCAATGCAAAAACATGATGGGAGCTTGGCCTGCCCTTGAGGCCAAAGCTTTTAAACTCCTGTGAGAGAGAGGGGAAAGACATCACCCATAAATCTTAACCTGGGAGCAAGAAGCCAGGGTCTGGCCGTGGCAGAAAGCTGAAGGCATGTGGCTATCAGCCTGCTGCGGGAGTTTGGCAGGCACTTTTGTGATCATAATTAATACATGCAGTTGCCAGGAATTCACGTGCAGCCGTAGAAATTCTGCACACAAGCACTCGTCTGGAGGAGGATGCCTTGCTGCTTCTGTGTCTGATTCCCTCAGCTCACGTACACCCGGTACAGTTGGAAAATGGACCTGCATTGTTTTATCTGCACTGTATGACACTGTCTTCTCCACTTCCCTGCTTGGAAAGTAATTCAGGCAATCGAGGTGGTAGGGATGATTTCCAGGAACGCCAAGCCCTCTACGAGTTCTTTGGAAGTCGACCCATATTTTGGATGCTCCTCTTCAAAGAACAGCTGGGCATCTGTTTCGAAACTGCTAAAGCAGAGAGGGAAGGAATCTTTGGTGCAACATCAACATGTTCAAAATGGGAGATTACAAGTGTTAAGAAAATAATGACAGGGAGGTACAAGAAAAAAATACACAGAAATCTATTTCACATGCACAATAATTTACTTTTAGATGTGCAGTAAAGTTTTTATATGCACAATAATTTACTTTTACATGTTCAATGATGTTTTTACACAGGTGATAATTCATTTTTATGTGTAAAAGCTTACCAATTAAAAGCACAAGTGCTAAACACACCTCTGACCAATCGTGGATGCCTTTGTTTTGGCATGAAACTTCGCTCATGCCTGACACCAACACTCTCCTGTGCTATTACTGTTTATTTTGCAGTTGGTTCTGTCTAACTAGTGCAATGTACCTGATTCTTTTCCACTTCACCCCCACAGAAAATATGAGCAGATCCATGGGCTGTTGGGAAGGGATACAAGGGCCAGATGACCTGGGTTATCACCGTTTTTCTTCATGACTCATCCTGCCCAGCTTCATGCATCTGTGGGAAGAATACCAGCCCCAGCAGGCAGATCTGAGAAAACACTTATCCTACTAGAAAACCAGAAAAATAGTCCCCATTGGCCAGCTGAGGTGAGAGGTCTCTCAGCTGCAGCTCTGTCCCCTCTGTGCCCTTCTCCCTGTTTTTCGCAAGTCTCCAACCGACCATCTTGATGGGATGAAGTCTCACAAACCTTCAGCTGTAGGAGAATCCTGTGTGCCCTTCTACAATGTTCTTCTGCAACTTGGTGGGATTTTCAGTCTGGGGAGCTGCATGATTGCAAAAGCAATTTAAGGACCCCCAAAAGTCCATGCATCTCAAAGCAACAGTGAGAAACTGCTGAAGGAGCAGTGCAAAAACTTTGTCCATCCTCAGACCTGCATCCATCTTTTCCACCAGTCACTTCACTGTGGCTGCCACTTCTGAATCAGTCAGATGGGGTTTGAACATCCTTCCCTCAAGTGAGCATCCTGATCAGATAGGACAAGTTTGGGGGTCTGTGTTCCCTCGCTTTCTCCTGCATATTTTATTCCACATGTAAATAAAACACATTCATGCCCGACATCCAGGATGGGTGTGTTAACCTGCAGGATGTTGAATAGAAAGGGAGATGTCTCCTTAATGTCTTTGAGTCTTTATCCCCATGGGAAACCACCTGAAGTGGAGCAAATTCACCTTCCATAGATAATTTCAGGATGATCTGAAGGAATAAAGGGTCTGAAGAAGTAAAGAAACGCCTCCCAATCTGCTGGCATCCCCCGGATTAAATGCACCAGCTCAGGCCAGAGGGTCACCTCCAAGCACAGCCGCCCTGGTCATGCAGAGTCTTTGCCATGTTAGTGGCGACTCAGTTACTTTGAGTGTAGAATCTCAAATTACTGCAAGCCTGGCAGATTCAAGGGGAGAAGCAGTGGAAGGGACTAGAAACATAAATAACAGCCACTAGTGTAGGAAAAAAAAAAGGTTCATTGTTTCTTTTGACAATTTGGGAGAGGAGAGAAGGGAAAGAAGAGGGTAGATGTTAAAGTGGAATCAAGCAATCTAAGTTGAAACCCTTTTCCTCTGAGAAAATCTGAGCCTGAAAAATAAACTGGCTTAGAGTTCATAAATGTTTAGTGGAAGCCTGATGCAGCAGTAAGTGGAAAAATTTCTTTTTATCCAAAATTTCTGTTTTTGCAAGAAAAAAAGCTTCCATGGAAACTTTTTTGAGGATCCTATTCCATCAGCTTTAACCACTGGTATGCTTAAGTCTCTGGTTACAACATATTTTGAGCAAGCAAACGAGGGAGGAAGTGTAAAACCAGCATTTTCTGTTTGCAGGCCATAGGCAGCTTGGATGCAAATGGTCTGGAATGGTTATGGGTCAATGTCCTAATGGACAGGGCAGGAGCTGTGCTAATTGGTGGTGTCTGCACCTTGCCAATACTCCCCACCACAAAGTGGGCTGACAAGCACCTTAAGGACTTACCTGCGATGCGTAGGTGAGAAGGCAGTGACTGCCGAAGCATTTCATCTGGACCAATGTGTGCTGGAGTTGTCAAACTGCCGGCCTTCAGATAACTTTGGGGTTTTCCAAGAATTACAAGTGGCAATTGCAAACCTCAGGTCTGGTGGCAATTGCAAACCTCAGGTCCGGTTGCAATCAAGGTGTGGAACTCTCCATTGGGATGCAAAGAGGCGCTGGTTGGCCAGAACAACATCTGTGGCTGTTTATTGGGTGATAATGCCCATCCTTGTTTGCATCTATCATGTTCAAACAAAATTAGCTCAGAACAGCTCATCCATTATTTTACAATGGTCAGGTTCATGGAAAAATCTCCTAAAAGACAACTGAGCTGGTGAAAAAAGAAATGGAATGAAAAAATGTGAATGATGATAGGGGATGGTTTAAAAAAACCTAACAAACAACAAAGTGCCCTCAAAGCAATAATCTCTCCACCAAGAGTGACACTGGTTTGAAAAACTGGCTTGGCTCAGAGGCAAAGGGAAAGGCAAGAGACACAGCAAATGAAAAAAAAAAAGAAGTAGAGGACATTGAATTTGCACTAGAAATGTGGAAAATCAGTAAGATGAGCAAAAAGACATGAGACATCTCTGGCCAGTAGAGCTGAGGACAGCAAAGAGTTTAAATACTTTGGGAACAGAAAGAGCTATAATAACCACAGTATTGATTCCTCCTTGGAAGGGAAATGTGCAAAGCATGCATTTTCAATAGATATTTGTTTTGTATTTGGGGGGAAAAGCAGTTTTGTATCTGATTAAAGCGAAGGGAAGGTTTACAGGCCAGCATTAACTGTGGAACATACCAAATAGCCCTTCTTAAAAACACAAAACTTTCTAAAAACAGGTCTGAACTACATCCAAGTGTTTTGTAGGAAGTGGCCAAGGAGCGTTGCTGTTGGTTTTCAAGATGCCGTGGAGGCCTGGGCAATCCAGGGGACTAGAAGAAAGCTAATGTCATGCTAGTATGTTAAAATGGTATAAACAGGATGACTTGGATAATTATTGCCTGCCATTGATTCTAGGCAAAATGAAGGAACACCTCACAAGGACTCGATTAATAAAGAATTACAGGAACATGATGCTAATCAGCAGGGGGTTATGGGAAATCGGTCTTGTCAAATTAAGTAGCTTTTATAAACGCAATTACAAGAGTGAGGATAATTAACCACAGGAGGAACTTGCAGAGGGTTGTGGTAGAATCTCTTGTGTAGATGTTTAAATCAACAAGTTTTGTTTAAAAAAAGTCACTTGTACAGCATGTAGAACAATGTGGAGTTTGTCCATTCCTGGAGGGACTGGAGTCAAAACACTTTAACCCACAGCCACCACAGCTGCAGAGAACATTCATTCAGGACAGTGCTATCCAAGCAATATCCAATCAGGCTGTGATTTCCAAGACATTGGAAAAGTTGATCATAGCGGTCCTTTTTGGTGCTCAAACTCATATGTTGATGAAGAAATAAACTTTAACATGATTTCTGCTGGCTCCTCATAATGAAGGTAAATGGCTGGTGACTGGGAGGTATACAACACTTATAATCAAAAGGGAGAGTTGGAAGATGTTTTGATATTGTAGGGCTGCACCTAAACACAGAGATAAATTGGCTTGTACAAGTATTTGTGCTGTCCTCACGTCACTGGTGTCCTACTATCCCTCAGCTGGCTGGTACAGGGAACATCCAGCAATCCACGCTTCATGCCCACATTTTTTCCAGGCATCACGTGATGTTTGGAGAGTTAGATTTTGCTCTGGAAAAGGTCTCATTTCAAAAGGCTTTGCTGTGCTGAGAAATCGAGCTGAAGATGGATCACCCACCGGAAAGCCCAGGATGAGGAAGTCCATGGTTGACCTTGGAAAAGCACCACTGCATACAGAAGGTTTGCTGTGTGGTCTCAGTTAGCCATGGTCCTCACTGTGCAGTTGAGGAAGTACTCTGGGGTAAGAACATATATTTTGAGGCTTGTATACCCAGAAAATTGCAATCTATCTTTTGGAAAGCTGAAAAAGGGAGCAGAGGACAGACCTGGGACCTGCAGTCAGGAGACGTGGTAACATGTCTATAGGAGTCTGTTACTTTGGGCAGCCACTGAAGTGGTTTACTCTGTGGTGCTGGGCAATGTACTCTCAGGACAACTGGGATGGAAAGGACTCCTTTTCACAGACTGCAGGATGAATGTGTTTCATTCCAGGCTTTCTGATTTTTAGTCTAAGATCTCCATATTTTGGCCGTGGTGCAGAAGTGGCTGCTGTGACCGTGCTGCCTTGTTACTCTAGAGTTGACTTGTGACTGCTGGACCACATCCTACAGGCTGAGACCGAAGGGGCAATCAGGAATGTCAGGTTGTGCCACTGATTTCTTATTGACCTGTTTGATGTGCTCTCACATTTCCATGCATCTTCCCCTCCTGCAACTCCATAAAACGCAACATGAAATGTCTCCTCTCAATTGAGATGCTCTGTTTTATTTGGGCTGAGAAATCCACTTAAACCTTTTTAATTTGTCTTGTTTGGATATGGGTGTAATTTTGGTTGTGTTTTATGGGCGACCGGTTCATTTTACTTCCTGTAAATCGTCGCTTTAGTTACTAGGGCTTCTGGGAAGTTGTAAATTCTCCCTCCCATCTTCTCCGTAGAGTTTACGTTGTTTTACAGTTTCATTAATAGGTTCTCTCCCAGCTAGGTTGATGAAAGTTATTGACCTAATCATAACCTATTAATTATGACAGTAAATCCCACTCTTGGAAATGTTTTACTGAGCAAATGTTACTTGGAAAATCTGCGGGTTAAACTGGAGATCCAAGGACTTTAAATCTACTGTTCACTGCCCCAGTCATGGAGACACGAGTCCTCCTCAGGAGAGGCTTGTGCTGGCTCGGGACAGAGGGTAACACATGCTGAAACACCTCCACCTCTTCTCTGCCCTGGGCTGATACATCAAGCACTGGGAAAAAGCCTGTGTGATGCTGGACTGCAAATGGCATGGAGGATTGTTGTGGCATCCAATCCCATGAAAGAAAAAAAAAAAAGAAAAGAAAGAAAGGAATTTTAGGAATTCTTATTTGGGGAGTTTTCCTAAATATTGGCTCCCTGTGTTTGGGTCTAACATGGCAACTGGGGTGTGTTCAAGCTTCTTCTTGTGGCTGTTAGAAGGAGGAAAACACAATTAATAAGCAATATACTGACTTCTCTCCGAGGCTGCCAGGCCATCAGAGGTAGGGGAATATTCCCAGTGTCTTCCACAAACTCTTTCAGCATTCAGGACAGATTTTCTATTGGCTGAACACAGCTCCAAGTAACAAGATACAGGTTTAAAGCTGGACAGGTATCCCCTAAAGCCTAAATCTCTTCCCTCCAGAAATGGGTTCTGCCCCATCGACCCCGTTGCAAGTGCCCCATTAGGAAACCCTCCCCGTAGCACAGCTGCTGAGTGAGCAGCTCCCTTCTGCATCCTCAAACCTCTCGGGAAAGCCACTTTGCTTATGCGGCAGAGAGAGAGAGAGGTCTCCCAGGAATCCAAGTGCTTACATCAGCCTTTCTGAGTAACCATCCGTGGTAGGAACCGCAAGAGGCCTCAGCTGGGTTTCGGGGCCCAGTTTAAATAAGCATTAGGTATTCGCAGATACGCACATATCTATTATCTGGAGAGACACACATGGGTGTCTGTTTATGCAGATAACTCCAGGTATTCCTACCTATATGTACCTAGACACGTCCACATGTGCACACACACATTCAGAGTTCATGCCCTGAACACACCCTTGAAGACAATGAAAATGCTAACGGAGCTCTTTCCTGCTGGGAACCCCAAATTCACTGATGATCATCCCATTGCCATGACACAGGTGGGGAAGCCACAAGGGATGGTGTCCAAGGGAGGAGGAGGAGGAGGCAGGAGTAAAGGGACACTTACTGTCCCCAATCTCATGGCGAGCCCATGGCACCACTGGGATGCTCAAAGAGAAACTTTACTGGTCTTAAGCTCCTGCTGTTGTGGAAGATGCAGCCTTCTGCAGTCAGCCCTGGTTTGCTCAGTAGAAGAGCAAAAAGAGGGAGATGAGAAAGAAAAGATGAGAAAGGCCCCATGCAGGGGGAGGTGGTGGGGTGGAAATAGGAAGCTCTTCTCCAGGGCTGCTTAAAAGGAAGCTGAGCATGTAAGCATGGAGAAGACATGAGTGTCACCCCCTTGGCTGTGCTCTAACCGCCTGCTGCATTTAGGACTTCAAAGACTAATTAAATAGTAAAGAAGAAAGTAACTTCTGCAAAGGAGGCAAACTTTCACTGCAAGGGGATTTCCTTTACTGCACCCATCCCATCTGCAGAAACTCACCCTGCAAAGTGGTTCTCTGAGATAGAAGCTGAAGCACTGGCAATGAGGGTCTGTCAGGGATAGAATGTGCTGCTGATGATTTCAGCCCTTCATGTCTTCCTTTGCCTTGAAACACAGAAGCTCATTTGGGTCCTTTAAAATTACCCTTCACAGGCTATAAATCTGGAAGTTATCCCGGTGAACCTCTGTTTTCACTGCAAGGAATTTTTAAAATATTTCTTTTCAAACAGTTTTCAGAGTTTCCCTGAGGGTTGCAATAATTTTAATGTCCTTCTGGAATGACAAACTCAAAGTTTGGCCCCAGCAGTTCAGCTCCTATCCCTTCTTGCTGCAACCCCATTTCTGTACCTGCCTTATCATCCTCAGTCTCAGTGATTTGGCAATACAAAAATCAGGCTCAGCTCCACCTTTTCAATCACTCTTACAATTTTACCTCTTAATTCGCACTGAAGGTTCCAAGAAATATTCTTTTTGGCAGTTGCCTGGTGCAGATGCTGAACGATTTGCTCTTTGTTGGACTTGTCTTTTGTTTCACACACCGTAACTCTGCACCGGCTTCCAAACACGTTCCCGTGAATTTAAGATCTGTTTCCATTATTGCAGTTTGAATAACTGAACTTGCACACTTCTCGACTTTGATATATCACAGCCACGTTGCAATTTGCATACAAAGCACAAGGCACTTGAATCAACCTGTAGAAACCCTCTTTACTTAAAGTCATATTTTCAGCATGTTCAGCACAGCAGGTCTCAGGGAGTAAGACCTTGTCAGACACGATAACAAATGCCGATAGGTATTTTCACTGAAAACTTTAGGTAGGATTCATCTCATTGAGTAGAGGAGTCCACAGCAAAGTCATCCACGTCTGAGCTCTATATCCAGGCTCCCATCATGCAGACCCAGTTGGTTCAAACTGGGGATAAAGAGATGGAGAGCAGCCCTGCAGAGAAGGAGTTGGGGGTACCGGTGGATGAAGAGCTCAGAATTAGCTGGTGATGTGTGTTCGCAGCCCAGAAAGCCCACCTGCATCCTGGGCTGCATCTCCAACAGCGTGGCCAGCAGGGTGAGTTGGGGATTCTGCCCCTCTGCTCCGCTCTGGGGAGACCCCTCCCCAGTTGCTGCCTCCAGCTCTGGGGCCACCAATATCAGAAGGACATGGACTTGTTGGAGCAGGGCCAGAGGAGGCCACGGAGATGCTGGAGCCCCTCTGCTGGGAGGACAGGCTGAGAGAGTTGGGGGTGTTCAGCCTGGAGAAGAGAAGGCTCCAGGGAGACCTTATTGTGGCCTTTCAATACCTAAAGGGGGGCTACAGGAAAGATGGGGACAGGCTTTTTACAAGGCCCTGTTGCAATAGGACAAGGGGTAATGGTTTTAAATTAAAAGAGGGAAGACTTAGACTACATATAAGGAAGAATTTTTTTATGCTGAGGGTGGTGAAACCCTGGCCCAGGTTGCCCCGAGAGGTGGGAGGTGCTACATCCCTGGAAACATTCCAGGTCAGGTTGGATGGGGCTCTGAGCAAACTGATCTAGTTGAAGATGTCCCTGCTCATGGCAGGGAGGGTGATAAGACTACATGACCTTTAGTGTCTCCTTCCAACCAGAACCATTCTATGATTCTATGATACTGTGATGTTGTCAGTGGAGTTTATGGTGCATTTTTTCAACTTGATGTAGGTGTCTGTTTTCAGGTGAGGGAGTCACTCCCTGTAATTCACTGACCCTACTGATCAATTTTCCAGTGACATTTCATCCTGTATTCCCAATATTCTTATTTTTCTGGCAGATGTGAAGGCCTCACACATTACTGACATTCCCCATGGCCTTCAGAGGATTTTTGGAGATGAGAAGCAGCATGAGGGATATTAAATGTCCCATGGGTAGAATCCCAACTGATAAAAAGGCAAAAAAATACCAAGCAATAGTAGACTGAAGAGTTGAAATGGTGCTGATTCCTCTTTCCTGACTACCAGCTACCCACATGGCTCATTTTACCTAGAGCAGACATTGATCTGACTATAGTGAAGTATCTGCTGTGCCTTTGCCTGGGCCGGTTACCTTGGGCTCTCTCTGGAGTCAAGGCAGACTGAGCCAAGAGCCGGAGTTCAGGACACAGCTCACCTCACTCCTGTGTTTGTTCAGCTGAATCAGCCCAGCGCTGCCTCCCTAAGGGGGGAGAAAATGGTATAGGGTTGCAGAATTAAAGATAGATGCAAACTCTGAAGTGGTTAGCTGGCCTATTGGCTTGCCACAGCCCCTGCTCTCTGCAGGAGAGTTCTGGATATGGGTGTTGAAATGGAAAATAACAGCTTTCATGTTTTGCTTATATCTGCTGTGGTGAGAGACATGAGGAGTCTTCCTCCTCATACAGTCCGCCAGGGTTGGAGGAGAGGATCGGCCATCATAACCTGCAGGAACGGCTCAACAGGAAGGTCAACCTCTCTCATTGTACCTCCTTCCAGACTGAGCTCCAAAGCAAGGATGAACCTTGGAGTGGAGTGTGCTACCAGCTACCATGAGCTACTGGTCTACAGTGGGGCAATGAGAAGCGTCAGAATTCTGGGCACCCTCCAAGTGGGAGAGAAATCTGAGGTTTTGGGGCAATTACTCTTGCTTCTGTAATTAGAAATTACTCCCAACCCTGACTTCCAACGCCCTCCCAAACAATATTTATTACCCTTTTACTGGTTAGAATACACAGTTAATTTAAAAAATAATAATAGTTCATATCCTCAAATAAATGAATCGTTGTCAAGATGTTTTAGCAGATGCTGCAATTCTTTCCTGAGCTTCCTCATCTTTTTCCCTCTTGATACCAAGAGGTGAAAGTGCAATGCATGCTTCTGAATATCTCACAGCAATGGCAAGGGCAGGATTTGGCCCTGGGGTACCACAAATGCCACTAAATATTTTGGAATTGTCATTGCTAGGGGTAGAGAGAGGGAAAAACAAACACACTGGGAAAGTGTTTGGTCTTCAGGATGTCAGCCTGTGGAGTGCATGGCTAGGAAGGAAGGGAGAAAAGGGACGAGGTGAGAGTGAGACAATAGGTCCAAACTGATGAAACTGAGTAGTAAGATAAGAGTGATGCTGAAGACACCAGTCTCTGCCCTAATTGATGATCCGAGGGCTGGAGCCCCTCTGCTGTGAGGACAGGCTGAGAGAGTTGGGGGTGTTCAGCCTGGAGAAGAGAAGGCTCCCAGGAGATCTTAGAGCCCCTTCCAGTACCTAAAGGGGGCCTACAGCAGAGATGGGGAGGGACTCTTTATGAGGAAGTGGAGTGATAGGGTGAGGAGTAACAGTTTTAAATTGAAAGAGGGGAGATTTAGATTAGCTATTAGGAAGAAATTCTTTACTGTGAGGGTGGTGAGGCACTGGAGCAGGTTGCCCAGAGAAGCTGTGGATGCCCCATCCCTGGAGGTCTTTAAGACCAGGCTGGATGGGGCTTTGAGCAACCTGGTCTGGTGGGAGGTGTCCCTGCCCATGGCAGGGGGTTTGGAAGTCGATCATCTTTAAGACCTCTTCTAACCTGAACCATTCTATGATTCTACGATTTCCTCCACCTAGGCTGAGACCTATGCAGCTCATTGCACACAGATCACCAAAAGGTAGCTGGGTAGCACTGGGGTGAAGAAAACTTTTGGTCCATCCATAAGTGAGCGTGTCCTCAGTGCCTATGGCAGCTGGAGGCCACCCTTCTGACCGCAGGAGATGGGATGTCTCTGGCAAGATCCATTCATGCCAAGAGACCCCAATGGGCGGTGAGGAGGAAGTGAGTCTTCCACCTTCCTCCTTTCAGCACTCGAGAGGGGCTGTGGGAAGAAGTTGGAGGTCATGGCTGACCTCAGTGCTGATGCTGCAGGGACACGGACCCACATTGTGCCTCCACTGGCACGTTGTCCCCAGCCCCCTGCTGCCGTCTGTCCCTGAGAGACGCGCTCCCTTCCGGAAGCGGGACTGGTCGGCGCAGCCAAGCGCCAGGGCTGTTGAGAGATGAAATCAGAGCCGCCCCAGCTTGGGTTGCAGGGACCGCTTTCTTTTCTGATTAATAATTCAGGGTTCCCCTGGGGGTGGGAAGATGACATCATATCCCACCCCGTTCCCATCACCACCCTGCCTTTTCCTTCCCTCTTTCTCATCATTTCTCTGCACCCGAAACATCATGCAGCAAAAGAGTTGGCACTACATTGGGTAACCCCCAAAGACCACGTCTGCTAGAAATAGACTTCTCAGTTCTCTTTAGCCAGAGGTTTGGTCCCCTTCAGCCATCCAGAGAAGGCGAAAAAAACCTGGGCATCATTTTCTGTCTCCAGTCTCTCCCCAGTGAGTTTGATCATCCCATGATGGCTTTGCTGAGTAGGTGAGAGCAACTTGGTGTCGCCTCTTCTTGGAAAGAATTGCAGAGCAAAAAAGGGTAAAGGTCCTAGTGAACTTCATGGTAGAAAGCAAGGCCTGAGTCTCACAGCCAGGAGACAACGTTGCTAAGGAAGGTTCCTGCTGTGTGGAGCAGTGCTGGAAGATTGTCCTGGCTGGCTGAGGTTATAGAGGTGCAGGTTTTTATTGTGGAGAAAACAGGTAAGTACAAGTGTCCTTAGGAGACCTGCAGTGCGCCTGTCACCAACAAATGAACCATTTCTTTCAGGTGCATTCCACAGCAAGGAATGAACACCAGCCTTTCTTGGGAGAAGGCCAAAAGTCCTTTTGTATGTCTTGTGAGCCCTTCCTGCACTTTTTGATACACCGAGATACCCCAAGTTTACTCTCCACTTTCCTTGTTTTTTCTGCAAAGTGCATTTTTCCCATAGTATAAAGTTCTGCATGTCTCTAAGACCAACCCAGATAAATTAAGTACCATTTTAGCTACCAAACACCAACCTAGCCATGGCCAGGGTCACGACAGAGCACTAGATACCATGTAGATAACTTAGATACTCCCTATGGCTGGGTCTGCACTGAGAGATGGACACGAAGGATGGGTTTGAGCCAGCTCCACCATGTGCCTGGGTGTTGCTGGCTGTGCATGGCCCTACATGCCCATGGGGATATCAGATGCCCTGAAGTCTGCACCTTGGTAAAGTCCTGTGTCTCAAGAAGGTGGCTGAGGTTCTGGTCTTGATTTGCAAAAGGGTTTGGACCTTCCTGTAAACGGACCCTCATCCCTTCCTTCCCCAAAGCCCTTCCTTTGCCTGTTTACTCAGGAGTAAAGGGCTTTTGCTAAACCTCTGCAAAGGGTCACCCCATCTTTCACCACAGCCCAGAGAAATGCCCCTGCAGCCTCCCAAACCAGTCTGAACTGCCCCTACCTCCTCCTCTCCTGTGTTTTTCCCCTCCCAAGTGACTCCTGGTTTAGCCAACGGCTGCACAACACCAGAATCAGGCCCTGCATAACTTGTCACCTGTTTAATTTCCCCGTCTGGCTCTTTTTCCCCCCATTCAGGGGATTTCAAGTGTTAACATAAAGAAGCTCTAGCTGAGCCGCCTGATTTATCCATCTCCTAACCTTGACTTTATTTCATGGTCACGATTCTAACTGCTAATGTTACGTTACTAGTTTAACTGTCTGATTTATCCATGCTCACCTCACACATTACTTCATGGTACGGGTTTTAAATGTTAATTTTAATAATAAAAGTTTTACGCCCCTGCTGCTTTCTGCGTGCGGTGTGCTAACACAGGGACATTATTTCATAGGACGAGGTCTTTAAAAACTAATGTCATAATGCTAGTTTAATTGTCGGATTTATTCCTGGTAAAGCTGCTTCTGGAGCTATGCATGAGTGGGAGGAAATTGGTGTCTGGTGACAATGTCTCGTCTGGTGTTTGGTGGGAAGAGCAGGTTTCTTCACTGGGTTGGTGTAGGACATCCTGCACCATGTGTGTTTCTCACACAACCCTGGCAAGGTACTATCATAGAATCATAGAATGATTCGAGTTAGAAGGGGCCTTAAAAATCATCAAGTTCCAACCTCCCTGCCATGGGCAGGGACACCTCCCACTAGACCAGGTTGCTCAAAGTCCCATCCAACCTGGTCTTGAACATTCCCAGGGATGGGGCATCCACAGTTTCTCTGGTCAGCCTGTTCCAGTGTCTCACCACCCTCACAGCAAAGAATTTCTTCCTGAGATCTCATCTAAATATCCCTTCTTTCAGTGTCAAACCCTTCCCCCTTCTCCTATGGCTCCCCTCGCTGATCAAGAGTCCCTCCCCAGCTTTTCTGGAGCCCCTTTAGGGACTAGAAGGGGCTCGAGGGTCTCCCTGGAGCCTTCTCCAGGCTGAACATGTCCAACTCTCTCAACCTGTCCCTGTAGGACAGGTGCTCCAGACCTCTGACCATCTTCGTGGCCCTCCACTGGACCCATTCCAACAGGTCCATGTCAGAAGGTATATATTCAGAAGGTACTAACAGAAATGTTGGTCTCTCTGGATCCTGTACAGGTGTTTTTGAACCCATGTGCTACAGCAAGGACCCCTGCGAGCATCCCTCTTGGAGTGAGTAAGCTCCATTGTGCTGTGTAGGCAAACCCAGCTCCCCATGGTTGCCCTCATACACGGAAAATACCACCAGCACTGAACCTGTGGAAGAAGTGCCATGGGGGGAATGTCTTGGTGGTCTTTTTATTAAGGAGGTGTCCAAGGCTTCAAAAAGCAATATGATACATCTAGTGCAAGGGTGACATGATGCAGGAAGATGCCAGAGTGCAGTCCTGAGGGTGCAGGTCCAGCTCTCCCTGTGTCTCCTTTGGTTGTACCCCACCTCTCCCAGGGGAGGATGACTCCAAGGACCTGAGCAACCTCCCGTGGGTGTCACCCAGGACTGCAAAGTGGTCTCTGCAGGCAGGAATGTCAAAGCATGTGAGGGGAAGCAGATGCTTACAGGGTGGCATTTGCTTGCCACATGTCCTCGAGTGCAGTGAGGGGAAGACGAGAGGGCAGGGACAGTGTCCTCCAGGGATGGCAGATGCTGCGTGGCTGAGCTAGGGTGGGGATGTGGGTGGGCAGCCTGCCCAGCAGGAGGTATGCGAAACACTTGGGCAATGGACAGTCTTTCCTAGGTCTGCCGGCATCAGGTTTAGAGGACAGAGGCAGGATCTGGTCTGCACGGCCAAGACCATGGCAAAGGAGAGAGAAGAACAGGCAGGCAGAACCTGGCAGGGTCTGGTGTTCCGTCAGAGTAAGTGGGAATGGCAGAACAAATGTTTCTGGATATTCTGCACCACCCAAATGTCAGGAAGGAAATCTGAGGGCAGCAGGCCAAGGAGAAAGTCCACATCCAATGGCTATCGAGCTGCACATCATTATCCATCTATCTGGGCTCACAGCCCTGATGCAGCATGCTCCAGGTAAGACGCTGAGGAATAAATGTGGGATTCAAGGCACAGATGTGGCAAAATGTGAAGGTGCTGGGCTGGGGATTAGGGACAGAACTGGAGGTGTTGGCTGGTGACATCAAGGCACATTGACCCATCGTGGCTTGACCTAATGGTCTTCTCCTGTATTTCTGCCGAGGATGATCGGATTGCTCTGACAGGAACAGGGGAGTTGCTGATGCGGAGAACAAGGGTCCTAAACCTGCACTGCCAGCAAAAAGCCATCCTGATGTGTCAGAGAGACAGACCCAGTGGCAAGGAGAACTTCTGCTTCACCATTTTCACTCAAGCTGTAGATCAGGCTGAAGGATGACCTTTCTCTGCCTCTGAATCAGGCAAACCTATTTTTTTTCTTCCACCAAAGAGGACCCAGACTTTGTGTGTGTCCTGTAAGGATGGATATTGGTGCCTGCATTTAGAGGCCCAGCTCACCCTGACACTATGACCCTCAGTGGAGGGAGAAGGTGTGTGTGCACCATCACAAGGGCTTGAGCACAGTTTCCCACTGTCTGCCTTCTTGTAGGCTTTGGAGGGTAACAGCACTGAGCTGGCTGGATATGACCTGTGAGTCTCACTTGCTATGAAGAACTTGTCTGACCTATTTTATTTGCTGCTGTAGGTACAGAAAGTGCATGAGGCTGTGTGTGCCATGGGGGAGTGAGTATCAGAGGGGGTGTGCATGGGGCTGCAGGTGTCTGAGCACCTGAAGACGTGACAATAGTTTTGAGACACCAGAAAAGAGGGTTGTAGCCATTTTTTCTAGTGGCACAGCTGGACCCTGTGCCCCACCTGGGCATCAATATGTGCATGAAAATCACAAGACTGAGCCCTTTGCCTTCCTGTGACCCCCTTGTATTTGCTGTCCACATCAGAAACAGGCAGCTTTCCTTTGGATCCTATTTCTCTTTTTGCTTTGTTTTCCCTCAGATTAAGAAATTCTCCCATTACCAAGGCCGCTTCACGTGGAGGGGAAAGTAAGTGAAAATTCAATTGAATAAACAGTGTGGGCACTTCTTTCCTGCTATCTGTCATAAAGAGCAGCTCGACGAGGCAAAAAGGAAGAGCCAAACCAGCAGTAGTGAATGTTCAATTGAATAAATACCAATAACACTCATTTCCATCCTTCTTTTTGGCTCCTCTGGGTTATGGTGCAGAGATAGTGAAAATTCAATTGAATTTTAATAACAATGGGCCCCATCGCCAAAAACACAACCAAAAGGCCAGAAAGAGACCCTGACTTAAAATCAATGGCAGAAAAGATAGGCAACATCATCAAAATTATATTAGCCTTAATAGTCAATCAATTAATTAAATCTCCCAGTTATTAAAAAAA